>VXBT01001724.1:685921-805291 GCA_013400235.1 Oriolus oriolus | reverse complement strand
AAGGAAAAATAACTTGAAACGCGTAGTGTTTAAATGAAAAATTAAAAAAAAAAAAAAAAAAAAGGCAGAAAAGGCAGTTAGGGAAACGGAGCTTTTGGGATTGCCCTGGAGGCGTAAGTGCCTCAGCCTAGAATGAGAGTGCGAGGGGCGTTATTGGCCTTGTTTTCCAAACTGAAAGACGTGCTTTGTGGAGTACAATGCTTTGAATTCCTGGTTTGTCAGCTCGAACGTCATTACTGCCAAAAATAGAAGACTAAACATTTGCCCCGCTTGGAACAGCGTTGAAATGAACTGTTCTACCTATGCTCAGCCCTTTTTGAAGTCCATACAGACCTCGCAGGTTTTTCTTTTTGAAACAGCTGGTAGATGTACAGACAGACCTCTGTTCATCCCCTTCCACAGAAAAATTAATCTCCCCTTTTCCTATGTCTAAGCAAAAAAAAAAATCCATTTCTTTGCCTCTTCCAGTGCTACAGATACATGCATAAGCGAAGACATTTCCTGTGCTGGTACAAAGCAATAAACAATTTCCCTAACCCCTCCTGTCACATAGAGAAAACAATCATACCTTCTCCTGTCCACACCCACCTAATCTTCTCCCTTCACTGTAGCTGAAAAAAAAGCTTTGTCTTCCTCAATATCCTCGAGATGTCCACAGGCACTCCCAGTGTCCCTTCCCACTGGCTGCCAGGTGTATAAATGGTGTTTTCTGGTTACTTTCTGTATTTTCTCATCATTTTCACAAGCAGTGCAAGCACATCAAAGGTATCTGCATATCAAACACTGTGATAACATTAGTCTTCTGAGATACCTTAAATGTTTCAGGGATGGCAGACAGAAAAAAAAAGATACTTTTCTAGTTAGTCTAGGGAGAGGAGGGGAGAAGGGGAAGCTTGTTCACACTCAGGCTGGATAAAAAACTGGAATTGATACCAATTATCTTTTTGTAGGGCTTGCAGAAGTTCTTCATCTTGAATGATGTGTCTTTTTGACTGTTGGTGTCACAGATGGTTTCACGCATGTTCTGAGGTTACTTGCACCTAAACCCTGAGATAAGACAAAGCCTGCTAAGTGTCCAGTTTCAACCCCCTTTCCAGTCTGGTACATCATCCACAGTATGCTTTCCACAGTTCATTCAAACGCTCTTGGACTGCTATGAAGGCTATGTAAAAAATGGAGCTAGTCTATCACATAGTAAACAGTATTTAAACTAACTCAGTAGGAACACATTACACTGGTACCTGTCCAGCTATTCTAAGACTGGATGTGCTGTAAGCGTTAGTCTTGAACCCTGCAAGTGGCCTTGGGCCTGCTTGGATGCCTCTCTGTCTCTTTCTCTGACTGCAACCCATCCTGACGTTTGCTGTCCAGGATAGTACCTGATGGAGTCTGAAGTGCAACTCAAGATAAGGGCAAGCCCATCTTGATTCCTTCTGAATGCAATGCAAGAAACTTCAGTTTAAAAGCCCCTTTCATGCAGGATTTAGGTTGATAAAGAGGAGGAACATGCTAATATAATCACAAAATACCTTGGCTGCAAATAGCAATGCCTTTAACAACACTCTTCAAAATCATAGAGGCAGATATACAAAGAAAAGAAGAAAGCAAAACCTAAATAGTCAAAGACAAAGCAAAGGTTAATTCATGCCAAGTCTTGCACACAGAAATCTGAACTATTTCCTGTTGAGTGTCCACAAAACTTTCTTCTTTCTGATACTGGCCATACTGAGTGTATTGGCACTTTCCAGGCCAGTGCTACATAGGATGAGATCAACAGGCTTCAGTTCCCAGGAGAGAAATAAGTGTTAGGCACCTGACAGGAGAAAGTGTATGGTGCTCAGAAATTAGAGCAAAATGAGTCAGAATTTTATTGATCCTTTTTCCTGCTCACTCAGCTTTTATTACCCAAAGGTGTGAACTAACCTGTAATGATAGAAGATTAATCTCTTTCTTGCAAACAAATCCACTGAGTATTCTTGAGTAACAGACTACTTAGAATCATAGAATAGTTTAGGTTGGAAGGGACTTTTAAAGGCATCTAGTCCAACCCCCTGCAATGAGCAGGGACAGTTTCAAGTAGATCAGGTTGCTCAGAGCCCCATCCAACCTGACCTTGAATGTTTTCAGAGATGCAGCATCCCCACCTCTCTGGTGGCACCAGCTGTGCCAGTGTTTCACCACCCTTGTTAAAGATTTCTTCCTCGTATCTAGTCTAAATCTACCCCCTTTGAGCATGAAAACTGTAGCCTTTGTCCTGTTGCAACAGGTCCTACCAGAAGGGTTGTCTCCATCATTCTTACAAGTCCCCTTTAAGTGTCAGAAGGCCACAGTAAGGTTTCCCTGAGCCTTTTCTTCTCCAGGCTGATCAACCCTGCCTGTCTCAGCCTGTCTTCACCGTGGAGGTGCTCCATTCCTCTGGTTGTTTTTGTGGCCTTCCTCTGGACCCACTCCAACAGGCCCAACTGGTACTTGCAAGGGACTTGTAAGGTAGTGTCATCAAAGCAGTTGTTTCTAAGAGAAATATCTGAAAACTTTCTTTCCAGGTGGGTACCCAAAGAGGCCTGCTGACTGGAAAGTGCCAGTGGGACACAGGCAGTAGCCGGTTCTGTACCACAGTAGGCACCTAAGGAAGAAGGTGAAGGGGCAGTTGGAGGTGCTGGGGAGAATCAGAAGGCTGCTTGCCACAGCTGTTTTGAAGAGGCTTGGTCTATTACAGATATCATCCCCCCATGATAAACTGTACCAAGTGTTCTGGTACAAAAACTAACAACTATTTGGTAAAAATAAAGTGGCAAAATCACAACCATTAAATGACAAAATTAAAATTCATTAGAAAAACCAGCCTAACAGAACCAGAACATTCTAGAATAAAACATGCTATCTGTAAAACCTTGTCTAAAACGATTCCTGCCCACATAGTACATTAAAATGCATTATTGAAGATATTATGCTAGTACAGTGTGGAGAGATACAGAGCATGCTGTGTTTCTTGAGCCATTCAGTCAGGGCCCTGGTGACCGAGACACATATTAATTCTAAGCAGACTGTGAAGGGTTGCTGAGGTCTGTTTGGTCAGGCTGCCTGGGGACCCAGTTCATATCTAGTTGCCCTGTTAGAGCACTGTACCTCCTTAGCAACCCTGTGAGATTTCCTGTGCCAGTCCACTTACCTCTCCAAAGTGGATGGGTTAGGGTTTAATTAAATGGGGCTTTGGTATGTAGTTGTAGGGCAAGCAAGGCTGGCTGGTCAGTCACAAAGCATCTCTGCCACTGTGGTATTAGCAAATGCTTATGTGGTCAGACACCAGGGAATTCCTGAGAAGCCATGCATGTCCAAAGCTGCGGTGGTGACACTGGGGCTCCCACAGTGACGGATGCAACAATTGCTCAGCACCTTGCTATGCTCTGTCCATTCTCACCAGGCACAGCAAACTATTTCAGCTGCACATAAATGACCCCTAGGTAAAGCAAATACAGGGCTTCTCAAACATTTGGGGGTTGGAGGACATGGCACTTAGAGACATGGTTTAGTGATAGACTTGGTAGTGCTGGATTAGTTTTTGGATTTGATAAACGTAAGGGTCTTTCCCAACCTGAATGATTCTGTGATTCTATGAAAAGTTGAAGTAAGACAAGCCTGGAACACAAAATGTAAAAATGTGGTTTTCTGCCACCTTTTAATCATCCCCTCCTACTAAGCAGAATTTGCTTGAAGGAGGATCTTTACTCATTCTCAACATCTTTTTAAATGTTCTTGTGTAGCAGACCTTAGATGCTGAGCTGGAGACATTAAAACACTTAGAATATGTCTCACCATTAATTAAACATGGGTCCAAGCCTGTTGTCTCAGACAGTAATATGCATTTTAAAAGTAAACCCTTAAGCCCAGTAAGTGGTTGCCTTAGGACGACCTGAACACAATCAGCACCAGGTCCTCTTTAATTTGTTGTGGATAGTTTAGGCATGAGCAGGACTGTATATACGACAGTGTTGTCTTTCAGCAGATCATTCTGAGAGCAGTGTAGGCACTTCAGAATACAGCAGCCTACAAATACTAGCACTGCAGATGGAAAGCACACCAGTCAGGACTCGTCTGGCTGTCAAACATGCACTTCACTGTGTGGTACACATGTAAGGTTTGCAACTCCACCATTTTTGCTCCCAGAAACAAAAAATTCCCAGCAGAGCATCTTCAACTCAGAATAAAATTGTATTTCAATGCAATTATAAAAGATAAAGTTATGTATTCAGAGCAAGAGTGCAGGGAGTTACTGCCACAAGTCAGCTTGCTAGTACATATTCATACTGACATGAGAGTATATGAAGCTAAACTGGCTTGCCAGGTTCAGATGTTTGTTGGCCTTCATTCCAGTGTGTGTTCTGTTGAGGTTAAACTTCATTCTGTGTTCAAGGGTTTAAGAACACATAATTCACAATTTCTATTACAGTACTAAGACACAACACAGGATGTTTTACTGGTCAGTGAGTATACCCTGAAAAGAATCTCTGAGATCCTGTAAGTCTGCAAGCGTACAAATAATTTTTATTCTTCTCCTATTACGGCTATTTTGTGGGAGATTATCTCACAATATATATGTATTTTAGTGCTGTCAAATTGCATGTTAAGTAAAATGCTTTTCCTTTTCACCAGACTATGCCAATGTTTCTAAATTTCTGTATTATATTCTGGATTCTTATAGAATTAATATTCATTAGAACATTAGACTTATTGCTTTGTGTATATTCCCAGCATGTGTAATGGGAGGAGAAAGATTCCTGTTTTCCTGTCTCATACAGCAGAGGCAATTCTGATGGAGTCGGTAGAGAGGCATTAATATAAAACTAATCTCAGGGAAAAAGTTTAATGCTGATTGAATCTTTTCGGCTGATGGCACACCCTTGTTTATGTACTCAGGAGAAAAGTGAACCTCTGGAAGAAGAAAAGAAGGAAATTATGTATGTGTCTTTGGCTCTTCTTTTTCTGTGGACCCTTCCCACCATGTTGTAAAGCTCCTCTGTTCCCTCAGCTACACAAATAAGTAAGATGTGATAATTGCAGAGACATAAATTAAAATTACTGGCTCTCCTGTCACTTGAATGTTAGTCTTTGCTAAAAAGGTCCTATAAAACAACTGTTACTGCAAGTTTAGTTTGCAGATGATACTTAGGATTTCTACCGAACTGTTTTGGAGAGAAACCACAAACTTGTTGAACCTCATGTCATTTCTGAATTCAGTTTCCTATTCTAGCCACCTTGAAAATCAATATAGAAGCTCAGTGTAATCTTTCTTGCACTCATTGTGTGGGCTACTCTGTTTCAAAAGCAGCTGTTCACACACGGTGTGAGTCCCAGCTGTTGAAACACTGGTAACCTTTGCTCGTCCAATTCCACATGTGAAATGAAACAGACTTAACTTTAAAGGGTTTATGGGACTCAGCTACTCTTCACAGCAGTGTTTCATAGAGGCTGGGATTTAGTTCTGTCAGGTGCTGAGAAGTTTCAGCTCCCCTGAGTCGGGAAGCCCAATATCTCATAGGGTGTACTGAAATTGAGAAATTACATATCTCACTCACTTGTGTTAAAGCTCATTAAAATCATTAAATCACTGCCCTATGAAAGCACAAAACTGAAGCATAATTAAAAGATAATGGGTCAGAGGAACTCAGAATCCAGAAAGAACTCTGACCAAGTTCTTTTCCTTAGCCAGGCTTTCTCTGGGCAGAATTTATTAATAATAAAAGGAAAATGAATCATTAAGTCCCAGGGTCTGAGTGTTATATTATTAACTAGTATAATCTACTGTCAGGATTTACATGGTGACTTTTGAGCTAAACCATGAGCCACCTGCTGAAAAGCAAAATTAAGGCTACATGCTGGGAAAGAGCTTTCTCATTAAAATATAATCAAGGTTTGTTAGGGCAACAAAAAAGAACCAACCTGATGTGCTGAATTAAACTGAGTGGAAATTGAAGGTATCAGACAGCTGTGAAGAATTCTTCAGCTCCCTCTTTTGCAGGGTGTAAACCCTACACAGGCTAACCATGGGAAACACAGACTGCATCTCTTGAATGTACATAAGAGAAGCCCCTGGCCACGTTTCCTAAGAATAGTATGTGCAACACATATGGTACTTTTTCTTCTGTAATAAGCCCTCTTACCCTTCTCCATTTATCGCAGAAGTGTAGAAAGGAATTTCAAGTAAGCATGGTCAGACTGGTATCTGAGTAACAAGAAGGGATGTGCAGGCATGTATTTATAGTGTGGGGGGAAGGTTAAGAGGGATCTTCTCAGTGTCCCCTTCAGTACCTTACTACCGTTTCTTTGGTGTGGAAGTGCCCTAAGCTGTCCAGCCTCTCATTTACACTGCTGTGTGAATGCTTGGAGGATGTGTGTATTCAGGTGTGAAGGGTGGGAAAAGAAGAACAGAAAATACGTGATGTGAAAATCAAACAGAGGCTTTAATTCACTATCATCATTTGTAATCTCCTTCCAAAGGAATAAATGTGCACATTAACACACAAATAGTTCACAATAAATTCAGAAAATTAGAACTTAAAATCATTGTATAATTTGGAAAATTAAGTAAACAAAGGAAAATTCCTGCAGGCATTCTACAGATAGAGAAAAAGAGAAAAGAGGCCCAAGGGGACACTTCAGTATGTGTGCAATTTTATTAGTAAAATGAATTCCAGTGATTTCAAAAAGACCATTCACACACAGTTCCACATGTAATTAGGATCCCAGCTTTAAATTATAGAACACATTTTTTGCTTAGCTGAGATATTAATTTTAATTTGCAGAAAGGCGGAGGTTGCTACCTACAGGTAACTCCCTATAAACAGATTTAGCTGTGTGTGAAATGGGCACCATTAACATGTGGGGCTAGGCCTAGTAGGTAGCTAGCTCATAAAAGGAAATCACATGTGGCAGAAAAGATAGGTGCCAATGCCCATTCAGCACACTTGGCAAAGTGTGCTGTGGTGTCACAGCAGAGACAGAAACCATAGGTGACACAAATACCCAGGAGGTTTCCCCCTGCATGAGCTGGCCAGTTCAAGAACATCTTCTGAAGAAGATATGTCATCTCCATACGCTTTAGAGAAAAAGAGTCATTGTTATCACAGAGTCCCCTTCTGTCCAGTGAAATAATGGCAAAAACACTCATTTGGCAAAGTTCAATGCATTGGACGTTCAGCCTCTGAAGGTGTGCAACAAACTACAAGCTGCTGAATCTGGAAGCAGGAATTCATGACTCACTGGGTCAGAGAGAGAAAGTGTTTCAAAGAGAAATGAATGATGAGAAAGACTGTTGCTGTGAGGTTAGACTTTAAAAGTGTGTTTTTAATGTTGCATAAAGTGCAGTAATATTCTGTCTCTCCAGTCATGCAGTATGCAAAGTTTTGGTGAGTATTTTGAATCAGGTGAGTATTTTCAAATAGTGTTTAACTTCAGGTTGTAAAGGCCAGTGATCTATTTCTATAAATATAAAACACCCTGAAAAACAGGCTGTAAAAAGCCAAGAGGCAAGAAAGGAAGAAAACAAGGGTAGGAAAGATAACATGAAAAATGTTATGAAAAGGTACATATAAAAAGAAAGGAGGATGAAGCAAAGCAGTAAAACACAATCATCTTTTATTTTCTGACATTAGCTTCCCGGTAGTATGACCTTTGCCTTTTTCTGTCTCTCCATTCAGTGCTGCTTCCACTTGTGCTCGCCTCTTTAAATTCAACATTTCGTCTCCTTCTGGTCTGTCTTTGCTCTCCTAGTGTTGTCTTTCTGTCTGTGAGGAGGCTGCAGATGGGCCATGGCTGTCTGTCTCTCAACAAGTGATGCCATTACAGGGCTGTTCCCTTCCAGGAATTAGTGGGTGAAGATTGGAGCCCTGCTGTCTGCAGGGCATCAGCTAGGGTGAGAGAATGACTGGACAGTATCAGTGGTCTTAAGAGCACTGAGTGAAGTTTCAGGGGGTTTTTCCTGAATGAAAATAACCTGCCTTTTCAGTTTCTTTCCTGAGGGCTCCGTGCTAGTCATACCTCTTCAACTGCAGAATTTGTGTCGGGGACATTTACCCGTGAGAGCTGCTGCAGCACAAGAATGCACAGGGGAACGGGAACCCAGCTAGTGGCAGCCTGTTGGCGAGGGAATTGAGGCCCTGATAGGTAAATAAAAATTTTTTAAAAAATAAATTTAAATTTTCTAAGTAACTGATTTCCTGAAAGCTCTTCAGGCCAATCAGTTTTTGCTAAATCTGTATTTTGTTTTATTCTGTTGTCCTTTTTTTTCTAGGTCCTTCCTTCCCTCCCACCCAACTTAATAGATTTATCCAGTCTGCAATTGCAGGGTTGAGTTCTTCCCGTGTGCTCAAGTCCTCTCCTTCCACTGCTATGCTTTTTGCTGGCATGGAGGACTATAAAATGAATGTTACCCTGGCAGCTGGGTGTTCATTGTTGCAATGCCATCTTCCCAATTAGCCTTCGGGATAAGATTTTCACCTTGCACTTCAATTGCTCTGCTCAGTAAGGCACACCAAGCTTCTTGTCACTGTGAGATAAGCGGGATAGTATGAAGGACTCCACATTCCCAAGAAACACTTGTTGCAAACTGACAACAATTCAGACCTTCTGAACCTAATGGCACCTCAAAATGGCATAGTCAAAGAAATTAACTCCTTAACCACTGTGTACATAAAGATTCATTCAGACAGCAAAAAGACGTCTTCTTCTGGAGGTTTTAATGGGGTGCTAGACTGGTAACTTACCTAAACTGTAGTTTCAAGGATGTGTACTAAATGGTCTGAGATGTAACACAGGCCGTGTGATGTGAAGTTACAACAGAGGTCTAACTAAGACATCTTCAGTACCTAGGGAATGCCACTGAACAGAGAAATAATAGATATATACTGCCGAAATGAAAGTGAGAACATTTTTTTCATAGCAAATGCTCCTCTCTGGCTTTTTAATGAAGTAATTCAGTATCAATACATGCTACTAACTTTTTCTTTCTTTCTTTTTTCATTTTAGAGATGGAAGTCTCTGCTGGCAAACTGCCAGAACCACAGGAAGCAAACCAGAGGACCAGAGGCGCAGGAGCTGATAGAAGGGGAGCACACTTCTCCCAAGGATAGCTGATTATTTTGATAATGTAATTTTTAAAATAATATTCCTCTTTTGGCTTTTAGTCAAAGTTGTGTTTGCTGCCTCTGAGACATAAAATAGAAACTCCACACTGCTCCACAGCTTTTCCCAAATCATGTAAGAATGCAAAATTGGTACATTTTCTTGGCTTTTCCCATGGCATTCATTTCAGAAGAGCTTTCTCTTTCAGACTGAAATTTGAAGTACTACGAGGCATGCACACTCCTTCATATATGTGCATATTTATTTTTTTTAATTGAAAGATAAGTGATCAAAATGCGTTGATCCCTTGAGAAAAAAGGTTTCTGAGTAAATATTCAACTGTTGTACCATTAGATGTGCTGAAACAACACCAGCTGAATATAACAACCCTCCCTGATCACTTTGAGGGAGTTAATAGCAGTGGAGAGGAACTTGTTTGACAAGAAGGCCATTCATAGTGGCCATCAGTGTCAGGCAGGACACCTGACTGCTTCATGGTCTCTACAGAGAAAGACATAAATGTTTAGAAGTTTTGATACGCAGATTAGTATGGAGAGAAGAAACTTCCTCAATTTATTTTCACCTATCCTGAAAATTTGAACCCTTTGCCACTGCGGAGCAATACCGTCCATGATCTACATGAGAGGGTAACCGAGGATCACCAGAATATCTCAGCCATGAAATGTGACATTCTTTGAACACATCCCCAGGAAACATTTGCTTGGGGAAAAATAACAACAGTTAACCTCAAGCAAGCAGATCTCACAGAAGGAGGCGGTTTCATTTCCCATGTTCCCCAAGCACTGTGATGTGAAGTCTTTGAAATGACAGTAGCTGCAAAAGACAGGAGCTCAGGCAGAGAACATGCCCTAGGGACATGCTGTGGCTCCAGCAGCTGTGAGGAAGACATCAGCTTAGAAAACAGCACCCAACACAGCACCTCTGCCACAAGCATCAAATGGAAGAAGGCAAACCTAATTCCCAAAAAGCCAAGCCAACTACAATCAATGCACTTACTAGTAACTTGTGGAAAAATGTCTGTTAGTTGTATAAATGCTGTTCATACAACTCACTGACTAAAACAAATTTGCTTTGACCACTCATCTAAAAGCTTAAGGCATCATGACATCAGGTGCCTCACTGAACTCTGGACTTCACATGTTTGTTCTCAAACATTGCCCTTTCTTCTGAGTGTTTTATATTTTATCCAGAAAACAGCACTGAGGTCCAGTTTTCTTTAAGAGCAGATTAAGAATATGACAACTTCTGCTTTTGAAAGTAGATTGCTTTAGACACCTCTGGGTCTTGCTCTAAATATAAATCACCCATGCAGTATGCTTGTCAGCTTAGGCCAGACATGTTATACAAGGGTTGGTTGGGTTTGGGTTTTTTTTCTTTTTTTTACCTAGTTATAAGCAAACCTTAATGTAGAAACTTAAAAAACAACCAGACTACTGTCATCTTCAGTTGAGAGAAAGAAACAGAAGCACTCTGCTTAAGTCCCTCTTTCCCACATGGCTCATAATAAGTCAAGACTGCCATTTTCTTCTCCTGAAGTGATTTTGAAGGTAATTTCTATTTCGATACAGATCCTGGAGAAGTAGACAGAACATCCCGGCATTGCTTTTTTTTTATAACAGAAGGACCTGTAATAACACTGACTCATATGTACCAGACATTATGGCAAACCTGGAATTCTCTGTGCCTTGAATGGGAATGTTCAATACCAGCATGGTTCTGGTAGGGCTTTAAATAAATATGCTCTCCATCCAGGTCTAATTAGGAAACACAACTTTGCTGTGCTGTCCCTAGTGATACTGGACCAGATCAACAGAACTACATTTCTACAGTCTGCATCTTTAAAATCTGTTTCAAATCAGTGGTTTGATGCTTCTTAATCATTGCTTCATAGAGCATATAGTCAGTGCTTGCAAAAAATTTAGCTTTGTATCTTTAAGGGTTGCATGTTTCCTCTGAGACTGACACTAATTTTAGCTGAGCCCTGGGCAAGAATAACATGAATGCTGCAAGCCTGCATGGGGCTCTCCTCAGCAGTGCTGTGGAGAGAGCATCTTTGCACATCCATGACAAGCCCTAACCTTTCCTCCCACTCTCAGCTGTCTGTGACTTTGCTCCCTCAGGCTATGATTGCCCCATCTTTTAATTTTTGAGGCTTTGCAGACTTTGATGCTGTTGCCAACAGTGCTGAAAGCCGGGAGCAGGGGAAGGATGTGGTAAGAAAGAATGTGTTGAGATTGAGAGGGAAACCAGGGAATTCGGTATTTGAAATGGCCTGTCAGTATCAAGTGAGGGCACAGCATGGATAAGCTGGTGTGGACTGAAGGGATAGGTGGAAATGTGTGTGGAGCAGAGCTCTGGGAAGATGGATTTCTCCATGAATAAATGGACTGCACACCACAGTTAAGGTTTCCTATTCCATTTAGTAATTCTAAGGAATCTTCGTCAGTTTCTGAAGACTTTTTCACAACATATTGGCTACCCTTTACATATGCAATATGAAACAATCTGGCAGGCACAAACAAATTTGTCAGAAAAAAATTATTACCTTGTGGAAGAATGGATTGATATCCTAAACACGAGCTGTGAGAATGGGTCAGGAAGACTCTTTCTCACTTTTGGTGTGGAGGGAACAAACTACTTGGATCTCCAGGAATCTCCAGTCACACATAAGTGACACAAAAAGTTGACAGCTCTATTTGGTAATTTAGATCCTCCTGTAGGTTTTGTCTTTCTAGCCCATCTGTCAAAAAGATACAAAACTCACACATCTAACAAGATGGTGAAGCGGGAGCAGTTAAAGCTGTAGACAAGGATTAGTCAAGTCTGTGCTACCTGGTGACTTTGATCTCCTTTCTGTTACCTGTTCTTTCACCTAGCGAGCTTTCCTAATCAATGCTCTTTTATCAGAGTCTTGTCCTTGTTCCGTATTTGAAAATCAATGGAGATATCCTTCATGTAACCAATCTATCAGCCAGATCTAGATCAACCATTCTATTTTCAGCCCACAGGCATTTTTCTTGTTAGATGGCTTCTGCATCTAGACTGTCTCTTCAAAGTTCACCTTGTACAACAGCATCTGAACGGTGAGCAAGAGAAAAGGATATAAGAAAATGTAGCTATAGTAAGAAATGGAGACAACTGCAAAAGTGGGTCAAGGGAGTATTCTCCAGCAGAAGCTCTAAATCTATGAAATGGGTCATAATGTAAATTAACCCAGAACTCTCAGCATCTACCTGGGACAAGTACCCATCAGCACACAGATTTCAAAGCTGTTTCAACACGCAGATTCTTGGATTTTGAGTTCAGATGGCTCTATGGTGATCACCTCGTCTGAAGTCCTGTATATTACATGCCCTAGGACTCACTAAAGAAAAACTCTTCTTTAAACCTCACATCAGTACTAGAAATAGAGGATATATTAAAAAAACAATCAATCATATTCCCAGAGGTAAAGAATTCCTCATAAGCCCTGTGTGTTGAACTTCAGTGTCTATCCTCATCGTTACAATACTTTGACTTTATTTCTGGTCTGAATTTGTCTAGCTTCAGCTTGCAGCAATTAGTTCTTGTCTGAAGCACTTTGTGTCTGATTTGAGTGCCCTGTATTACCAAATTTCAGCTCCCCACCTAGATTATCAACGGCTTCTCTTGCATTTGTATTGCATATAATTTTTGTGAGGTAAGTAGACAAAGTAAGATTTATTATGTATATATTCAATAAAAATAATAAATATTTCAAGACCAATTAATAAAATACTACAGGATGTATTTATTTTTTTCCGAATGAACGTTAACAGTCCTCACTCCTTGGCTGCACAGGTCAGATTTTGCTTGCTGACAGTAATTTGTGTTGTGATTGCTACTCTGTAGAGCAACTTAACATTCTTTCTACTGATTGCAAAAATCGAGTTGTTTTGATTCTTGAGAGAAATGACTTAAGGTAAGAATGCAAAAAACACAAGCCAGAAGACTCATATATTTGCCTGACTGCTCGATTATATTTCACCATCCAAAGCAGAAAATAAATATGTAACTCAGAAAGTAACAAGCGTCTTGCACAAAGAGCTATTAACCATTTAGTTCTGAGCATAAGCTCATTTAATTTTGTAAACCTTAATTTGATTTCAAAAGAAATGTATGATACTGTAGCTAATTTCATCCTGATACCAAAGCTAATTTATCTTGCCTTTACATGTAGCATCACATAGCTGGAAAGATTATTTTATTTGGATAGAGTTATGGCAAAATTGCTCATTTTATTCTGTATGTGTACTGGGTGTTTTCCCTGCAACTTAGAACCAGTTGATTCCATTCTGTGCCTCCCTTTTTTCAGGTCTGACCCTATTGCATTTTATTCTATCTAACGATAGAAACATTGGACGTTTTAGGCGCTACATTAAAAAACTGTCAAGCAAGTGAAATAAAATCCTTATTTGTACAAAATAAAGTTATTTTTTTAGTATCTATTTTATATTTCTATTTTGTATAGCACAGTTAGACCAAAATGATGTTGAGAGTAAAGGTGTAAAATATGTGGTGTACATGATATAACTATGTAATTGGATTTTGTACATTCAAAAAATTCCAGCCAATGAGAGGAAATCAAGTCTTCCCAAAGAACACATAAATGACACAAGCATCTTTCCAACACCAGAACATAAATCAAGAACTGCCTTTACGTCTATGTTAAGTGTTATATTTTTGTTTTCCATTGCTTGTAGAAAATCTCAATGTAATACTGAGGTAGTTTTAGGTAAACAGAAGTACCAGAATACAAGAAAAACATTTTCTGTAGGTTCTCACAAACTAAGAACAGTCAAAAGCAGCAGCAGCAGCAGCAGTAGCAGCAACAAAAATAGAGAATGTCTACCCTCCATGCTTCCACAAACTGTTTTAATGCAGAATAAAAGAAGGGTGAAATTCAAAACCAAATGCTTAACAGGTGAAAAATAGATAAACACACCATGATTGCTTGCCAGTGTTTGTGGACATGAATGAGACCAGACAAAGTACACTGAGACCACTTCATGTAACTTCACACAGCCGTGGCAGTGAGAAAGAACTCAGAGAGTCTATAACCATTATTTATAACCTTATTGAGACCTGTCTTCACATACTGGAGAGAGATTAATATCAATGGGAGTTAAGCTTGCACGTATCCAGAGGTATATTGGGAAATATGAATTGAAATAAGAGACTTGAAGAAGAGAGACAAATGTGTGCATTACAAAGCATTTCGGATCAGGTAGTTGCAAATTAATAATGTGGTACTGGCTATTCAGGCATTTACTGGGAAATAAAGGGGAGCAACAGTCTCCCGATTGCTCAGGCTTCTCCTCTTCCTGTCAATAAGCCAAGCATCAGCAAATGCCCAGATCCAGAAAGGCACCATCATCTGTTTGGCTTCCTGCCAGAGCTTCTCACACTTGCAGGGAAGGCTGAGAGCAGGAATAGAGCAGAATGCATGCTAACACACCAAGAGGGCACTTGCTGCATGAGAAAAAGAGCCAAAGTTCTCCTGAGGGAGTCTCACACTTTTTCTTAAAGGGTCTGAGTGTTTCTGGTTGAGCTTGGCCTGGTCTAACCAGGCTTGGCAGGGACATAGGGCAGGGCTGTTGAGCCCTCAGGAGGCCCTGGAGGCATTCTGTCAGATGGGCATGGAAAGTCATGGGATCATGGGCTCTGAGAGCTGATATTCAAGAACATGTTCTGTGCTTCTGTCATTTTGTGCTTCTACGCATTTTGGGGATGCGTAGGAAGACTTCTGCTTCTCATTGAGTTAGTCCTTGGGGCTTTGGTCCAGCACATTTGTAAACCATCAGTGGAAGAAGCCGATGAAGTGTGGTCCTAAGGTTAGAGAATCATAGGATAGACACCAGAATATTATGCTTCTAAATGAAGAGGATCATTAGGGCATGCTTTTGATAGCAGTGACTACCAAGGAGATCACTTCCATTTTATGTGCTATTAAATTTATTTAATGTCCAGAAGCTAGCCATAGGAAAATAAAATCTGCCTGATTAAGCCATCACAGGTACATATGCAGCAATTAGGGTTCAGCTTCAGGCTATGTCTATCAAATCTCAAGATTTTCTCAAAGTGTTGACTAGAGAATTTCTTTTTTCTTGGATCTTCTGGTGCCAAAGTCTGTCAAGGTCAATCAGCACAAAGTGGCACTGCTTGAAGAACCAGCATGACTGACCAGAGCATGGCAGTAGTATGTCTGTCACTGGTTGAGTAATAATTGAAATTAGTTGTATACAGCAGAAGTGTTTGGCACTTTTTTGTATAAAAAATTGGATATAGGCAGAATTCAGCTTTGTGACTTTATGCAACCACTTTCTGGGAATGTCACAGTTACAGGCTGTTGCGAGCACCATCTATTGAAAACCATGTTCTCTCCAGAACCTTCTTCAGGAAATAGTTTTATTTGGATTGCTTCTGTTTTGTTGAGCAACAGTGTAAACTTTTGCATGGAATATATCCTGTATCTTCCTGATACAGAGGTGGAAGAGCTGGAGTCTCTCTGCCAACATTAGCCATCTTAAATCTTGGTTCCCAGTATAAATTAATCTGTTATTTTTCTTCTCTTATCAAGAAAGGATACAGACACCTCAGCAGTACCTGTATTTTTTTCTCATTTAAAAAGGTATATTTAAAACTGTCTGGCTCCACAAATATAATGAATCAGGAAATTCCAAACAGCAGCTGGAGGAAAAGGTTGGTTTAGTTTTGTTTAGGAAAGGAGTATCTTCTTCTTGAGCTTCATGGGTGACCATATAAAACAGAGTCTGCAAATCAAAAATGTTTCCAAATGTAGTTCTGATGTTGGCTTGGAGGGAGGTTGTAACACTAGAAAATGACACTGCTTCTATTACTATATAGATGACATAGAGAAATGTCTTAGAGATGAAAAAGTAGCAGTTCCTCACAAAATTAAATATCAAAGATTAAGACTGATTTGGCAATTCATTTTGTAGGATAAAGCAGATCTTAGAGTACAGAAAAAATGGTACATTTTTTAAACTAATGAGAGGTTTTCAGTAGGCTGGCTGGGGAGTTTATATAAATATATATATTATACATTATGATAGAGATATATATATCACAATATATATTTAGCTGTATGCATTTTCTTCAGTAAAACTGCTGGTTTGTAAATTAGACCTATGTTCGTGAACCAGCAATCGTTTGTTAAAACTTTAACTTTCTATTTTTGCACATGGAGATTCTGACAAAGTTTTTGAAGTCTGTTTTCTTTCTCATCTGTGTTTTTCAGGCTAGGCATATTGCATCTAAAGTCTGAAGTAGGTTTTCTGGGACAAGCTATCTGGGACATTTAATTTTATTTAATCTTGCTCTTCCAGTCCTATTGTCTTAGTACACTAAATGCTTGATAACTGTTCTATATGCATAAGCAAGACAATATCAGCCATTTTCCTGGTATAATCTAAATTTTCTAGAAGACTTATAATTCTGCAGGCTGTTTAGCCTGGGATCAATGTTTAAATGTACTCCGATTGTGGACTGCTATACACATTCATCACTTCTGTGCACTGCTTCCACACATAGAGTTGTTACTGCTTCAGAGCAGCTGGTCATGCATGATTATAAGCAGATCTAGCTCTACTTTCATCCTGTCTAAAATCTTGACATATCTGTCGTCTGCCGAAACACGAGTGACGCGTCTCCATGACAATTCAAGTGTCATCACGCTGTGTTAACAAGGCCTTCGCATCAGCATCAGGAGGAAATGCGTTGACGCCTTGTTTACAGCCATTCTCTGTGGACATCCAGAGCCGACTCGCCTTTCACTCGCATGTATTTTATATTGGCACAGTTCCACTGGGTTTACAGGTACTTTTCTTAATAGCCATCTGAGAAGAGAGTCAGATTCTTCGTTCTCTGGTTTTGCTCATTCTGGAGTTGAATGTCAGTTTGAGATCTCAGACTTGCAAAAAATGCTTTGAATGACTTTGTATGAAGTTGTTTTAAACATAGAAGTGTAAATATAATAGTGTAGTTTTAAATTTAAAAAAGAAGAATGTTTAAATGGGAAATTGTAAACATAATAAAGTGTAAGCCTGATAACCATGTGAACCATAGGTTTTTTTATCCTAGAGTGCTGAAGGTTAGCAGTTTGATCTGGCCTTCTTGTATGGACTAGTGATTTCAATTTTAAGTCCCCAGTATTTAATAAGATGAAGACTTAAGAGAAATTCCAGGTTTTTTTCTCAGTGTTTAAAATCTCTTCTATTTTTGAAGTTTTGCCATGTGGGTGAGGTGCATCTAGAAATAAGCAGCAAAAAATACAGGTTCCTCTGTATCTCTGGTGTCACTGCTATCATAATATCTGGCTTCAGAAGCTTCAGCACCCTCAAGACATCCCCACTACCTGTCAACCACCTGCTTACGGGTCTTTTAGTTTTCAATTGATCCCAGACAGACCAGTAGTACTCACTTAAATGCCTTAATACCACTCTTGCTCCAGCTTTTCAGGTTTCTGTATTTCTTCTTTCAGACATTGTGTTTGCCAGTTACAGAAATCTATGATTTCACTGCTCCAAGTATCCTTCTCTTTCTCTTATGTTGCCTTTACACATTCCCTCTGCTCTTCTGACACCTTCATTCTTCTTTCATCAGGTCTGTTCCTTTGTGCATTTTTTTCACCCCTCTCTTTTTTTTTCCTTTTATTTTATCACAGCCATCCATATCATTGCTGCAGTATGGCTTTGGACCCATTCCCTCACTCCTTCCTATAGAATTGCCTTGATTCTTTTGATAAAAGGAATCAGAGAGGAGGGAGAAATGGGCAGCTGAACTACATTCTCCACTAGCATGAGTTCATTGTCCTCATCTTTTCTGCATTGTAATACCTCTATTATTCTCTTCTGACTCATATAAACCACGCCTGGTAATATCATCTTCCTTCTGCATCTTGCCAACCCCACCATCCCCTCAGTACAATCCTGGCTGTGAGTTTCCATGTCCTTGCATTCCACCAGAGAAAAGCTCTTTGCCCATGTTCCATTTTGCCCCTTCTTTCATTGCTATAGTGGCACGGTCAAGAAGAAATCAAGTCCAGCAGTTTCTACTTTGGGCAAAAAAAGTGTTTTTCCACTTCTCCCTGCCCAGACAGGAATGCAAGTGAGGAATTTGCACAGCTCTGGCTGCAGCCTCCTACTCCTATCCCCAGCAGCTGCTGCTGCCCCTTTGCCAGCTCCTTCTCCAGCAGCCGGCTTTGCCAGGCTCCTCCTGCCTTTGAAACTCACCAATGCCCTCAGGCATCGCAACCAGTAGTTCACTTACGGCTCAGGGGGCTGAAAATGTCTGCTTACCTATAAATATGTATACAGGCACACGCTTACACATATAAATGTGTGTATATTATTTTTTCCCGTGTGTTCATATGCATATACACATGTGTACCTTCTCGCATGGAAGCAAGTGATGTTCTGGTTCTCTCATTTCTCTCCACAGGGCATGTAAGCAGGATTTTTGGAAGTGCAGGCATGGCACACCGGTTTTATTTCCTGGTTGCAAATCTATTTTGGAGAAAAATTACACCTTTGCATGTGAATCTGTATGTTTGCATCATATAGACTTGGCTGTAGCAAATTTTTCCAAACCCTTTTCATGTCCTGTATTGCCCTCAGTCCCTGCATTTTTTGAGGCAGTGCTTGGCTTTTCATACCTGTGGGCAGCCCAGAGAGGCTCCAAACCCTACTTGAGCTGGCAAAATATGTTTTAAAAAGAAATTATTTCTAAAAATATAACTTTCAAGAAGAATTAATGCAGATAGCTTCTGAGGTCCCAGGCTTTTCAGAACCCTCACTACTAGGTAGGAAAAAAAACCTCAGCTGAATACAAGTGTGTTAAATGCAGCTTTAAAATTGTTGTGCCGTGGCCAACATGCTGTAATTTTTCACAGGCATTGCTGTGCTGTGGGAAAGAAGGAGGAACACATTTCTTTGTGCAGGAGGCTGGGTGTTTCTCAGCAGCTCTGTCCTCTAGGCTGTTCCCTCACAAGCTTGACTCTTTGCCTGAGGCTGGCAAGAGGCAAGTCTCCTTCTCTTGCGTTCCTTGCTTTCTCTACAAAATCCACTGAGAAGCTCCACCCCTGCATTCTCACGCTTCTTAATGTGGCTATGAACAGCCCCTTATTTGCTGCCCGATCAAGTTGTCTGCATAGGTTACTTCAACCTAGCTTTTGTGCCAATCCCATTTTAATTCAGCCAGAATACTGGCAACAAGCTTTCCCTTTCCTTGGACTGCAGGAATGCTGCCAAAAAAATTATCTACTACTTCAGAAACAAGAAATGGCTTAATGTTAGAAGCCTGATCTCAAAAGGGATGACTACACTGAGGAAAAAAAAAAAGCTTGTGCATTTCTCAACTGCACAGTCTTGAGGCTCATGTCTACTGGATCTTAATCCACTACCGTCAGGATTTCTGTATAAAACCCCCTGTGTAGAAACAATTGATATCATGATCAGTATCTCTTTTTGTTGGCCAAAATCCCAAGGCAGACTAGGACTTGCCCAAAACAATTTATTGGAAGCCTGTGTACCAGGAGTCTTTAGCTAACAAAGCCAGAAGAAGAAGAAGTAAGCATTTATTTTAAAGAGACCTATTCAGCTCTCTTGGGGCCTGCAGATATGACCACATCATAACTGATGGTTTCATGCATCTTCAAAAAAGCCCCAGTGAATAAACTGACTGATTCCTGTTACCTCCAAAACAGCCCTTTCATCAGCAGAGGCACTCCCTTTTGGCAATGAGAGTCTGTAAGATTGCAGCTTCTTAACTGGGGCATAGTTCTGCCTTCTCAAAACAGAACAAGAAGGGGACCACAGGGTAACAGGCAGCTGTATACTTGATTTCCAAAGTAGCTCATGCAGGAGACAGAAAGTTGTGTGGTTGACCACTTGCACTTCATGCTTGGTCTGAATAGTGCACCTTGACAATACCTTTGGGATGCTCCACGGTTGTACTCCTCTCTCCTTACCTGCTCTTGTTCATCAGCATGTTTTGCCTTATACATCTGTCATCTCTATTTTAAATGGACTGCAAGCCATGAGTGCCCTTTTGTCTGACTTTCCCCAGTAAAGGCCTCTGTGACTTTGTTACAGACATCACACCAAGAGCCCAAACCAGAAGGCTGCTAGTCTGTCTTTTTTATATCCACTCTATTCTTGCAAATAATTCGAGGGAATCTGATGATGAGAATCGGGGATAGTTCATGTGACCTTTCTGTCACTGTGTTTAAGGTTTTCAAACAATTAGCAGCCACACTTAATGTCTATAGTTAACTCATACAATCAGTTCTCCTTTCTGATTTCTCTACCAGCTCCACCTTTTTTTCATGCTCCCCTGCTTCAAGTTCATTTAAAAGCCCTGAGGGAGAAAAAGATATATTCTCACAGGTATTTTTAGCACTCTGATAGGAGGAGGGGATCCTGTTTATTAACAAAGTTTGTGCTCTTATAATGCAAGTCACTCAGATAAAGCAGTACTAATGATAATAAAGAACTCTGTAACATAGAGAGACAGTGGTGATATCTGGGTGCTATTTCGGATGCTTCTTCTTTCAGGTATGAGCAATCTGAAAGTTCCAAACATTTGCACAGTAATAATGTAAGGTCATGAAGGAAAATTGCAATAAGAACTTTAATAAAACAATCTTTTCAGGGATCTTTATGGCCTGGAGTACTCTAGGGGCAAAGCCAACCCATAGCCAGGAGACGGGAGGTGCAGGCATGCCTTGTACTGTGGATGGGAAAACAATGTGTGTCCTCTGCAGGAAGCCCTTGCCTTGGGGAAGATCAGCAGAAGCAGTGCACACAGATTGTCAGTGACGAAGCAAAGGGATTAGTTATGATAGCTGTACATTTGGATTTTCTCAGGGCTTAAATATGGCAAAACTTAGATGGACTTAATTGTTGGACCCTGACAAGCTGCTTCAGATAGAAGCTGCCAGTATGACCTCCTCTGAACTTGCCATCGATCCATATTGCACTCTGTGAGCTCTTAAAGTGTTTTATAGGTGTGCAGTAAGTCAAGGAACCTCAGGTGTTACATTTAGCTCCAGGACCACTGTCGTGAGGCTCATAGTTCGAATGACTGATGCATGATTATATTTCAGGTCTCAGCAACAAACGACTTGGCTACAGCTCACATTAAGGGCCTGGGTGTTAGAGTGTGGGATTACACTGCTGATGTTCTGGCGGTACACTGAAGATGACAAAATTATAGTGAAATCCAAAGAAATGGTTGTTTAACTGACTGACAGAATGAACACCAACACGGGGGGAAAAAAGCTACAGCAACTCAAATTGGAACAGGAAAATGACAGGCTAGAAAGTAATTGGAAGAATTACATGTGTCCAGATTGTCTGTGACTGGTTAATTCCGCCCCAAAATAGTAAAGGAGTTGGCTGAGACAGCCTTAGAGCTGCTTTCAATTGTTCCAATAGAATTGTGGCAGAGCAGTGAGCATCCACAAGACTGAAAGGGGGCTAGCCTAACACCTACTCAAAGGGGCAAGCAAGTCACTGAATTGTCAGGCTGGAAAAAATGAACAATCAGAGTCTTTGTGACCATCTCAAAGAACACAAAGTGGTGAGTAACAGCCGAAATGGATCAGAGCAAATCTGATCTAATCCAGTCCAAACAACCTAATTTCACATGATGAAAAGTGGTCAGCTTACTGTCACTTCTTGAGCTGCTGTCAGCTGAGGCAGGCAACATATGCTTGACTCACCCCATTTGCAAAGCAGACCTGTGTCTACAAACAAATATATTAATTAAGATATTTTTCTTCACAATTTGTAGGAGGTAAAAAGGCACACAGACAACATCTGTTCAGAATTTTAAATTTTTTTATTTAGAGAACAGAAGATTTTCCATCAGTTGTGGCAAAGAGAAAAAGAATAACTGGATCTCCATATGCACAATTCAAAAGAAAAGTATAGTCAGAGAAATATTCTTAATCTGCAAAAGGAAGAAATCGAATTATACAGACCAAAACTCTCTGATCTTAAGGATGATTTAATGTTGGACTAGATTATGCAAATGGCATAATTTGCTCTCCTTTAAGAACTGATGAGACAACCACCTGCTAAGAATCACATGGTTATTCCTCATACTTCCAGTTTTATTTTCTCTGGTTTTCCATGATTTAGAAATATTTGTGACCTCTCCTAGTGCTGGTGAAACAAACAGAACTTTCTCTGTCTGAGGAGTAAGGTGCCTTGCACTTCAGGGAAACTCTACCAAAACAGATACTAAAGACAGTAGTTCATGACCCTCTTTCCTAGACTCAGTTGCCAGTTACAGCCAGTTCACCTTCTCTGGCTTTTTCTCCTTTCACCTCTGCAATGTCTAAATCTGCAGTAGCTGGCAGCCCCATGCCATGCAGAACACTGCTTTTAGGGCAACTTCCTGGTGTTTGTGATATGATGAGTAAGGGATTCAGTGTATTGTAACACCTGGAGGAGGGAGCGTGCTCTCATAGAAGCACTGACCTTTTTTGGATGCACAAGTATGCTCCATGGATACTCAGCAAACACTGCTTTGTAAAGCACTCCCTGCCTGCTGCGCGAGTGGTACTGGCAGGACAGGGCAGCTCCAGTCACCCACCGAGCCCTGGGCAGAAGCTCCATGTTCTCACCAGGCACCTTCATCATCAGCTCCTTCTTTTAGGTCTTTCTAAGAGAGGCCAAGAGAGCTAACAGAACAACAGCTGGGTCTTGTGAAGAATAGAGCCAAGACAGCTGAATCAAGACAGCCAGCAGAACTGACTTGATTCAGCGATTTGTTTGGTCTGATACCTATTTCCCTCATCCCTTATGGACTACTTTGCCTCTCACCCCCAACTTTAGTGTACTGTTTTTTAAGGAGCAACAGGTTCAGTTGAAAGCTGGAACTCTGCACAAAAAATGTAACCAAGAAACATGTATGGCAAAACCTTGGCCTTCGGCATCTATCCTTTATTTTGGTGGGCAAATCTTTGTGAAATCAAATCTACTCCACAGGATTAGCTAGAAACAGTCTCTAGAGATGAAGTGGTTGTGTTTCTTTCAGGAAATTCCAGCTGAGAGTAACTTCTATTCTGCTAATTTCAATTGGAAATAAAATTGTAAAACAAATAATCCGTTTAAAATTAGTCTTTACATATTGGTCTTCCAGCAGAAAATAATAGAACCAAGAGTAATCCACAGAGACCAGCAAAGATTCCTCTGCAGCTTGGTGTAGTTCCCGTTAAAGGGATGACAACTGTCCTGAGTTAGCAGTTGCTGTCTTTGACAGGGAGAAGCTCATTTTACTGGTACAGCCCTATCAATTGCCAAGCAGATCATTCAAAAAGAGGGGTTAGTGACTGGCGTTTAGGTGAGAAGTAGTGCTGAGGAAGCTGGATGGAAGTGCTTTACAGAAGGGAAATTGAAAACATGGAACAGGCTGTGCCAAGGGAAAAACCTGAAATAGGCTGTTCAGCTCAGCAGCAGGCAGAAATAATGACTTGTAGAGAGGTAGGAGATGCCAAGGAGCACATTAATTTTCCATTGCTGGAAGTGTACCTGCCAAGGATCAGGCTCAGTAACCCCTTCTGGCCCTTATTTGTTCCCAGGTAACAGTAAACTTTCATGTCTGAACTTGCTTTTTGTCTTAGAGCTCATCCTCTTCTCTCCTTCTTCCTTTTTAACTGTATTTGAAAGGTTTCTCTGAAGGGTGCTCAACTTATCAGTGTCATTTATATTATCTACAGAGGAAACCAGAGTGTGAACAGCTGCTTCCACTCATGATATGTTCCTCTCTTTAGGCCTTCTGCTGATGACCTCTACAGTATATGTGTTGAAATCTAAAATATATATCCATTGGGGTGGCATTGTTCTTCTAATTAGTGCAAACGATGTTGCATGTCTTTCATAGCATCTCCTCTGAGACAGCATATGTGATCAGCTGTAGCAATAAATTTGTTTTCTTTCTTCCCTTCGTTCTCTCTTTACTCCTGCCATGCCTGAATCTTTTTTTATTCTTGGCTGAAATCCCTTAAGTTTAGCACTGTCAGATTTACTGAGTATCTCAGATTAAAACTTGATCATGTTCTCTCCAGGGAACCAAGTAAATGTCTCTATAATAAGAGCATGGCTAAAGCACGAGGAATAGTACACCACCTTCAACCCTTTTAAGGCTGAAGCCGTGCTGTTGAGTTTTCCTAGGATGCCAGATCTCGGGTGCTGTTCCTCCAAGTGATCTTATACAACGGTGAGTGAGTGGGTTGGGAGTAAAAGCAACGTAAGCAATTACGTTAGGGCTTGTGCTCTGGAAGGAGCTCAAAGCCCTGCACAGGTTTGGCATTTTGTGAGCGGGAGCTTGATCTTTCTCTTTGGCTGTGACTCAGAACCTGTCTGAACTCTGTAATTCCAGAGAGCCTGGAGCCCTGTTCTACCTTGGGTCCCTGTACACGCTGTGATCAACCTTGAAAAAAACCAGAATTGGCTCAACATTTCCAGGTGCCATGGGTAATAATAAATTGTTTTATAACTCTCCAGAAGGCTTAGAGAGAAAATAAGCAGATCTGAAATAGATGCCATTCCAGCTGCTCACTGAAAAGTGTTTTGTAACACTTTCCTCAACACTGTGTAAATATGAAATACTTCTGCCACTAACCCTTGGAGGGAACTAAGCATTCTTACTCTCAGATGAGTAAACTGAGGCACAGTGGAGTGAGATGTCTGCAGCGGGGAGAAGGAATCAGCAGCCTTCTTCCATCTACCTGCTCTGAGTGCCCCATGTATGTGCTCTACCTCCCGGGCCTCTGCTGAAGAACAGTTTTTGGGTAGGCTGGATTTAAAGCCGCTTGATCATCTTCTCCCTGTGGCACAGCTTAGGGCAGCTCTGTTGCTATTCCTCCACACGGCAGCAGCTTCCCAGTGCCCTGGATGGCCACGCTGGTGCCCAGGGTCGGAGCGCTGGGCTGGCATGGCACAGCAGTGAGACAGCTGGGCTTTGCTGCTCCAGTTCAGCATTATAACAGCACAGAAGGTGCTGCTTTCTGCTTCTAGACCTTCCAGTCTGCTCTGGCAGAAGCATATGGGTGATTTGGATCTTGGTTTATAAGGCAGACTTCAGCAAAGTCCATTTTGAAGTCTGTAGTTGAACTGACTTAAATAAGTCAGCCAGAATTTTGCAAATTGTCTCATTTCTACACTGTCTTGGTTGAAAATTTATCAGTAAATTCAGTCAATCTTTTTGATCCTGAATTAGAATGTACTGATTGTGCTTCCATAAATTACAGCATGTGCTGTTTCACCAAGGTGAAAGTGTAGCAGTGTACTTTTCCAGGACTAATGCTTGGGCAATAATAATTTGTCGCTAGGCAATATTAAAGCTTTCCTACGATCCTCTGTCTGCCTTATCTTTCTCATGAAAGGTTCTTTGCTGGTGCTTTATTCTGCTTTTTTCCCCGCCACTTTGCACACATACCTTTCAGCATCTGCATTTGGCCAGGCTGAGATGAAGGGAAGGGGACTGAGCCCCAGAGCACCGCTCTGCCTGGCCATGCCAGGATGCTTTGGATGGTTAGCGGTGCCACGGGGCTGCCTGATGGGCCCATGAGCCATCCAGGCTGACACAGCCAATCCTCCTCGCTGTCAGGGAGACCATGCCGGCTTTTTGGTCACTGCCAGCCCAGGCCAGATTTAAACTGGTCCTATGGATGGCCTTGGATACCTCATCATCCCTCCTGTGAGGGACTCTCCCTTTGTTTCTTAAACTGGAGTTTATTCTGCAGGGTAGGCAGTGCTGGTGCTGGCTATAGCTAGGTTGCCTGAACCTAGAGAGCTGGGAGGCTGAGCCAACCAGCTCTACATATTTTAACCTTCAGGCTTTAGTCAGAGCCCAGGGTCTGCATCGATGCCTGTAAAATGCAAACAGAAGGGTGTGTTCAGCAGTCACTCCAAACCACATCCCTGCTTATTCTCGTTCTACCTGCAAAGGTCACGAAGCACTCAGACGAAGGCTACTTCTAATTATTATCCCATTTGAAAAAAAAATCCCACAGTGCAGTCATCTGTGCAGAAGTGAAGGGAGGGAAATATGTCTTATATAAGCAGCACCTCTGGGGATTTGCTTGACTTTGTGTGTGCATATGTATGTGTAACATTTGGTGAAAAACTCTCTTTCTGTTGGAATGGATATTATTCATGAATATGGTTCCAGTTAAGCTAATTGCTCCTGACTTTAAAAAAAGAAGGAAAATTTCTAGTAAACTGGAATACCTTACTTAGACATCTTTGAAATGAAGCATTTCAAATTCTCGTTTTAAAAGAAAAAATATGCATGATCATCAGTCTGTTTTATTTTTTAAGAAAAAGGATTTGAGGTAGAAGAAACTAAAAAAAAAAAAAAAAGAAGCAGCTGACCTAAAACTAAATTTGTCAGATATTCTAAATTTGGCCATCCGACTGAATGAATCTGTCTTTCACAAAGACCCCTCTCAGAGGAGGTGAAGTGCGATCTAGCCACTCAGGGTGAGCCTTTCACTCAAAAGCTGCTTGATGGAGAAGCCTCTGCATACCACAGGGAGGAAAGTAGGCCAATCTTTGTCCTTTAGAGAGGCACCTGAAGCTATGTAATCATTGAGGATTAAAATCTTCTGGGACTCTCGCCTCCAAGATGGACAGATGGCAACTTCGTGTAACAATAAAGGCATCCTTACAAAATAAATGAAAGACAATTAGTCACCTCATACATATCAGAAGACCCTAATGCAGACAGCAAGTGTTGGGGATTTGAAAGGGATCAAACAAACTCTTAAGCTGTATTTTTTCCAAGGCATATGGAGAGTAGACTTTAGGGCTGTGCAAATAATACAAGTGTTGGGTATTTTTTGTTCTACAACTGAAGGACAAAATCAGAAAAAGAAATTACAAATCGGATTGAATGCTAGATTTTCACCAAAACAGCACTAAAAAAATAATTACTTGTTCCCAACAGATCCCATGTATTTCGTTTTCCTTTTAGCCATTTAAAAAGCTACACCAAGTAACGGTCCCATTAAGAAAACAGCGTTAATACCTCTGTCTTATTGTAATGCTAGTGATTACACTGTTGGCTCAGGATGTGGAATATCAGCATCGAATACCCCACTCTACCAAAGGGTCTTTGTGTGCCCTGGACAGGGCTCATACCCATGTGAGTGCCCTGGAGTGTCTGCTGACATTATTCTGTTTATTTTTATTTCCAAGCAGATTTGCTGGATTTTGAACAGCACTCCACAACTTCACCAGGAGTGCAGTTCACAAGGATGAGTGCTGGTCCCTCCTGGTGGTGGTGGGTAAGTTAGGGGTGCCGGGGCAGTGACACAGCTCTGAGGGCAGGATGGAGCCTGCAGACGCATGACATTGCAGCCAAGCACCTTCCACCTCCGCTTGGGCTTTGAACTGAAGCCTTCCTAGGACACTGGGAAATGCTGTCAGAAGTGTAGAGGCTTCTCCACCAGTGTGCATGTACTTGCTTTCCTTCTGGCTTTCAGAGTCAGCATTACCACGCCCAGAACTTGCCTGAAAATGCAGCCTCTCACTCCACCAAATGCCACTACTTTGTTCCTCTGTAACATTCTCCCTTCACCTTTCTCCAGCCAAGCCCAAAGTGCTGCTACCAAAACTGCTTCTGTTTCACATTGCTCTGATCACACCAGACCTGTTAATTCCTGTACGTACCCAGAGGTGTGTGCATCATGTTCACTGGGTCCTTGTGTATTCTGTAAGCAATTTCACTCTGCTGTCGTACCTGGTCCTCATGGCGCTAGTTCAGCCCCAGAAACCTTTCCCCCTCTGGCCTTTGTGTTTACTTCATACTGTTAGCCAGGCCCTGCTCCTGCCATATCTCCTGCTCACATCCATCTCACTGTCTTCCACAGTACATGGCCACATAGCCTCCAGTGCCGTCTCTTAGTGTGGTTAAGGAGGCTTCTTACGCTGCTCTTGCCCCAGGAAGCCTTAAGCAAGTCCCTACCCAGAGGCCAGGTCTTTCCTGGTATTTGCCAGGTGCATGACAGGGCTGGCAGAAAAATTTCGATATGTATCTCTTTCAAACCTCTACCCCTTCTCACTGCACTCATCAGTGCAGTGTTTCACCGAGTTCCCACTTGAAAGTAGTGAGGGAGCAACTTCTCTCTGCATTTCTTCCCTTCTCTGCTCCTGACTGTTCAGCCTACAAACTGGCTGGGACTGGTGTTGTTTCCCATCATTTCCTAGCACACATTCTGGCACAAAGGGACTCTGATCTCCACAGATCTAAGCCCTGCTGTATCAATAGCTAATTAAAGTTTCTTCCATATTTAGGACCCTAGTCATCCCTTTACTGACAGCTCTGTGAAATCACAGTGACTGGAAATCAGACTCAGTGATACTAAAAAGTAACCAACCAGACTGAACACATCAAAAGTTTTCTGACCTGTTTCACTTTGTCTCCCTTATCTGAACCACATGGGTGGAATTTAGCACCTCTATTTTTAAACCTTTAACTTAGGCATTGACCTCTTTACTGTAGTCACCCTACGTTCCCTTTGCAGTCAAAGAAGAGAGAGGCACTTCTGGGGTGCAGTTTGCATGCCCTAGTTTTGGGGTCTACTTTAGGGCAAGATGAAAGGGACCCCAGAAATGCCTGTTTCTTCTCTTCGATGACTGTGAAGAAAGTCTTCATAGTCGTGCCACATGCTTACAGTGTCAATCAAAAGCGAATCTAAGTGCTCTGAGTTGCCCTTTGTACACCATTGTGCACAATGTTAGCTCTAAATAAACAGATTATTTATAGCATATAGAGAGTTTTATATGTTATACATGTTCTGTATTTATATACATATAACACCAAATCCATGCATTCATCTATTACTAGGAAGCTGATCAAACAGCTCTAGTTATCATTGCAACACTTTTCTTACAGTTTCTCAGATAAGAACTCCACTCTGAAACAATTCAAACCAGTATTGATACTAGAGAAGAGGGTGTGGGGCATAGATCTGCAAGGTCCATGTCCTTGGTGATTCTTTGCTTTTTTGACAATGTCATTCTAGCGCCAGCCATAAAGTCAGAGCCACACTCTGGGGAGTCTGGCTGGGGATATTTCTTTAGGTCTTACCAGGAGTGCATGGCAGCTTGCTGGGGAGTCTGGCTGGAATTGGTACTACCAAATAATAGTAGCATCCCCCGTGAACCGATTCTTTATCTGGGCACTACTACCAATGAAGCTTTTGGGAACAAGGACTTGATGTGTCAGCGTGAGAAGCCAGGCTGTCCCCATTTTTTTGCTGCAGCTGACCAAAATTAGGTCTGGAATTTTAAATTTATATTTGAATCTACATGTAGGTCACTTGATCCTGAGATCCACCATATGCAAAATTAGTAACCCGTCAGTACCACTGGATCTGCCTGATGGATGTTGTTGGCCACCTACTACATTGCAGCCTTCAAAAAGTGGAACTGCCACTCAGAGAAAAGGATGTTTAAAAGAAAAGCACTCAAAATGCTATAGCCTCTGAACTAACTTTACTGCTACATTTAATGCAGAAGATGAGAAGATTTTGGGGCAGACCACATACGCCTTCTTATGTATGCCTAAACAATAGCTCTGAAGAAAGTTTTCATTTTCCTCTCTCTCAAATCGCTCTGGGAGGAAGCAATTATTTGACTTCTTTTTTCCCCAGTATGCACCTGAGAACTAGTATCAGTCACAGCAGGATCGATGCACAGATGAGGGCACACATGCTACCATAATAAACTACATGCATGTCCCAGGAGCATGTTCTGACATCACTACTTTGTTTAACCTACGTACAAGTTAATATAAAAAAATGGAAGAAACTAAGCTGCTGATATCACTTTTCAGCAACAGTAAGTCATTTGGTCTTGAGCACAAATATTGCAATAAAACCTCTTGATACAAACACCATTTTGTGACAGAAAATTCCATTTATTTCCTTGAATTGGAATGCTAATTAAATCTGTCACTCGTTCTTCTGCCAAAGTTCTGCTGCTACATCTGCGGGCAAAACTATGTTTAAATACCCTTCAGAGTCAGTAGTATTTCATTGATTTGATTTAGGAAGGGAGCATAACCAGGAAAAATGTATCCTGTTATCTTCTCACCTAGGAAAACAATCTGATAAGCAGATTCTTAAGCAGAGACGTCTTCTGGAAATGGGTCCAACTCTTTGTATGGCAAATGAAAGTATTATCAATAATGCCTTAATGTTTCAGTGTATCTCTTCACAGTGATAAACTGCATTAAAAATCCATAGCAAAATATTTTCCCTTCCTTCCTAAGAGGCACTGTAGCTGTTTTCTTTTATGCTCAATGGAACCTGCAGAAGTTATCCTTTGTGTGCAGCAATCCTGGAACTCTCATGTACCTTTAAAAGAAAATTGGCCCAGCTGTACTGCATTTCTTATGGAAAGCCCCAGAGATCAGTATGCTCTTCCTAGCTCAAAAGGAGCCCAGACCATCAATCAATATCCCACTGCACTTGGGAAGTGGGTTTCCCTGAAGGAAGAGGACTTGATGGGCTTATTTGCATTTCCCCTTCCTATGCATCTGGCTTTATGCAAAGTCTCTGGAAGATGAATAGTAGGTACTTCTACCTGAATCATGCTGCAATGCTGAACTGCTGCAACGCCTCTGCTCAGGCACCTCCCAGGCAGGGCACTCCCAGTGTTTCCATGGGGTCCAGAACTGTGGACCAGGTCCCCATCTTCTCTCTATGGCAACACACTGTGATGTGAAGCATCTTGCAGGGCGGAAAGGGACTGGGTAACTTCTCCTGGACAAGCAAAGTGGCACAGGGCATCCACACAATGACCCCTGTTCTGTGAATAGAACAGTTGCAGCGGCAAGATGTTCATGAAGGTGGATCTTGGAGGTCCCAGACAGTCTGCCTGGCCCCTGTTGGTATTGTCAGGTCCCCGACATGTTCAGGAAGGTTCTTGTTCTATCATTCTTGCACTAAGAAGGTATTCATGGGGCTAAACTTGCGGGTTCTCGCTGAGCTGTTTCTCTGTGTGTGTTTATAGAAAGGTTACTCCCATCCTGGGAGCTTATCTGATGTTACAGGGGCCTTCTGGCTTATCCATGCGCTTTCTAGGTTACAACTGTGCAAGCAAAGTATGTGCAACTGGAGACTGAGGCTGGCCAAGGCTTTGATGTCTCTCCTGTATTTAGGATCTGCAGAATTCTGTGGGATTCTGTTAGATCAATACAACCTGGATGTCTCCAGTGCAGCCCAAATGTCTGGCACTCTGTGACTGCTCTTCAGATCTTTCCTCCTGACCCAGGCCCCCATGAGAGGCCCCTTCCTGCGAGAGTACAGTGGGGACCCCAGGGCCACCGTGGGTGCCTCTGTAGCTTCCGATGTAGCATGGGGAGTGGTGGGTGGTGTGGGCTGAGCTGAGGGAAGACATGCAAGCAGAAGCAGCAAACACAGCAATACTTCATGATGTTATTTGGTACTTGGAAGCAGTATTTCACCATTACAGCAGAGCATGTGTTTGCATGTGAGCCCAGAATAGTGCGTTCCAGAGCAGTGGGGAGGAGCGGGGCAATAGTGGGAGCTGGCTGGTGCCAGCAGCCTGCCCTAAGAGGTTGTGATTCAGATGCAAGACCCTCACTGCAGCTTAGAATGTTCCTGATATGTAAACTCAAAAGGTCTAATTTTTTGGGACAATGAAAGCACATGTCAGGTCATGCTATTTGGGACTTGCATGGAGCTACAGCAGCTCTACAGTGGATATAAACATCTCTACAGCATCTCTGACTGATGCTCAGCTTCCTCCTCACTCCAGGTGCCAAAGCGTGGGCAGGCTCAGCTGCATTAGGTGAAAGCTGAAAACCTATAGCAGATGTATGAGGGCAGCTCCAGCGATTTCACACTGCTCAGAGATCCTGGCATCTTCCAGCATTAAGTCAGAATTATGGACCCTTAATGACCTCAAGACAGGGTCCTCAGAGCAAAGGTCTGCCTTGATGACAAATGTGATTATTGTCCTTCGATGGCCATCAGCAATGCAGACAATGGGCCTGTGTGTCTGGCTAACAGCTGTTATCACATATGGGATCAATATGTGCCTGCCATGGCCCAGTATCTTAAGAAGGACAAGAGAGGTGCAGAAGGTTGCATGTGATGTCTCCTCTCCCTATACTGTTCTTGGTCATACGTTACTGGGTTATTTTAGCATCTTATGTATCTAAGCTAATCCACTGGGAATCAATCAGATCAGCTGGGAATGGGCTTCCAGTGATGACAGATTGAATTAATGGTCTTTATCACTGATTCAGTGACAAGGGCCTAATCCTGGTATTTCTGCCGTGACGTGCAGAGCAGAGCACACATGGGAAAGCACAGAGACAGGCAAGGTAAGTGCAAACATGGTTTTAACTTCTCAAAGACCTGTACATGTGAGTGGGCTGATGCTGGAATAAATAACTTGCCCTGTATTTTTAGCAGAAAGTCAGGTCCAAGCAACTTATGTTTGTATCTTCCCTCACACCCCACTGACAGCATTACTGAATTACATGTACCTGTTTCCTCATCAAGATACATACATTTTAATTATAGATATGTTCCAGGCTCAGTCCTGCCTCCAAATATATCAAGGCTTTTAATGTTATTACACCTGTCTAAATACTAGTGATGTCACAGTTAAGTGCTGTCGTGGTCTGAGTTTTGGGTTATTTTATGTTGTGTTAATTTAAATTTCACTTAAACTGATTTTTTCTTTTCTTCAGCACTGCCACCTTTCTGAAGGTGATGCAGTTGAGAAATGTAGTCTGTATTTTCCCTTGTAGACTTCAAGGCCTGTTGCTCAAAGATCAAGAGGTAATTTTTTGAGTAATAATTGAGGATGTCTTGAATTTTGACTCTTAAGAGGAAGTTAAAAAAAAATACCCAAAACCAGACAGTCAAAGTCACCAGTCAGCTTTTAAAGATTTCAGCATGTCCACGCAGCTTTACCTGTAGTTTATCATCACAGCTATTATTTGTCTAAAAAATAGGCCTATACACATGAATATAAGAAATAGCAATGAGACAGCTGATACAGGAAAGGTCAGCAGGATCAAACCTTAATATTTTACATGTAATCCTATGAATATTAGGTCCCATATGCCCTGCTAATTCCAGCTTAATCTCTAATACGTGTCTTATTTCTTAGGATTAGGTTTAGAACAGCAATTGGCTGTTCAACAAACAGTGCACCAGAGCACCCATCTTGCAGCTACAATTGGCTTCTTCTGCTGGGATTGTGAAAAGTAAGTCTCCAGCTCAATATCTAAGCAATTGAATCTCTCTGTGATGAAAGCTGTGCCTCCTAATGTCCCGCATGTATGTGCAGAAGAATCCCCCGATCTGCTGGCGATAACTATTTTGCAGCCATGGAGAAATCTGGGATGGCAGCGATTGTCTGAAAGCAATACCCAAGCCATCTATTACACTTGCCAAAATATTTCTGCCTCTGCCTCTGTGTGGCTGTTGGGCTGGGGTTGCTGAGCTCTGCAAGCCCCTCTTTGCCTTTCACCGTTACTCGCTGTCGCAGCCAGGGCAGGCCGCAGCATCACGCCCCAGCGGGTGCACAGGCTGCCAGCTTGGGTGGGAGCAGATGGTGTTTGGAGCTGGATGAGCAGGGAAGGGAGCGCAGGAGGCTGGGAGTGGTGCTGGAGGGTAGCTTGGGCACGGGGGACAGCGGCTGGGCTGTGGAGCCAAGGGCGCCTGTGCCTCCCACTGCAGAGCCCGTGCTGCCTTCTGCAGGAGGCTGTTGCTGCATCCAGATTTCAGTGTGCTTGCTTGAGTGCCTGGGGCCAGACCCTGCAGTGACCTCTCCAGGCTCCACATCACATCCTTACCCACGCAGCAATCCAGCTCTCAGTTCCTTTTCTGAGCACCTTGTAAAATCCCATCCTAAAAATAAGCTGCTTGGCTCACGGACACAGTGAGAAAGTGAGAAAACAGCAGTTAAACAAACACAGGCAAGGCATGAGAGCACACAAAGTATTAGTTCACTTTCACATCACCCAGTTAGTTCATTTTGTCCTCTGTCATTTGCATGCCCAGGCAGTCAGTTAAATGTTGGAGCTTTTCCTTTATTTTTGTGGCTTCCAGGGTAATATTACCTTCTGTTGGTTGGCTGAACTCAGTCTCTTTTCCAAGGTCAGGATGAGTGTGAACCTCTAGCAGTCTTGTGACCAACTTTCAGCTCTGCCACCAGCTCAAAGGTCTCCCGACTGCACACCACACAGGCCTTGGACGCATCTTTCCCTAAAACATCCATCAACCTAGTGAATAAAGATGCAAAAAATGCTAGTACCAAAATTAAGACATCCATGAAGACAGTGCTTCAAATAAACCCAAATAAAATTAGTTAACTGGGATGGCAAGCAACATCAATCTGCTAGTCTATAAATTGATAAGAAATTATTTGAGCTGATCAGATTTCTTGCTCCCTGTATTTTGTGAATTCACAACATCCTTCTACTTTAGCTCAGAGATCAGCATGAGAGGGTTCTCATTCTAGTGGCTCCCTCACTGTATATGCCTCCTCCTCCCCTTTCCTGCCTTCTGCTTCACCTGATCTTTCTGTCTTCCAAGATTCTTGCTTTTTTCCTTACTGTCTCCTTTTTAATTCCCTCTCTCTAGAAACCATTTCCTCTTCTAAAGCAGCTGTGTGCTTTAGTCCCAAGTCCCATGTCCTGTAGATTAAGGATCATACCAGGAACACCAACAGATACAATAATAATAACAATTACCGTAGCAATAGTTCTCATCTGTAGTGGAGGGTATTGAGGGCAATTGTCCAGGACAGTTGGCCAGTGAGGACCTCCAATATGTGAAGGAAGACCCACAAGTGCCATGGCTGGTGGGCAGCCTGGCCCTGAGATATGACCTGGGCATGGGAAGCTCTGTGCACACTCCCAGGGACGCAACGACAGAAGCCCAAAAGGTAAATTGCCATGTATGATGTCTCCTACTGGCTGGCCTCAGCTGACATGACTTCCTGGCAGCAAAGCTGTAAAGTCATAGAGGTGAATAAGGTGGGAAAGGTCTTCTCAGTCGCTCAGTCCCTGTCCTGGTGTGAGCACCAGGTTGCTTTTGCAGCCCACGTGAACAGCTGCATGCAGTGCTTGCAGAGCGGTGCTGCCTGCCCAGATGCTGCCTGCCTGGATCCTGCCCTCCTGGGTGCTGCCAGCCTCGGCATAAGGGCACCCAGTACCGGCTCCAGCCATGTGGCAAAGCAGCCAGGAGCCTGAAGTGCAGCTGCCAAGTGCGGCTTCCTAGTGCATGTCTTACTGCATTTCAGAGTGCTGAGCCTCGGGTATTTCCCAAGGCAGCCCTGCTGGATGGGCAGGAGAAGGGATCTGATCAGCCTCTGCTACCTATTAGGGGGTCAAAAATCTCTAAGTTAGCCATGGAGACCCTAACACTCCCCAAAGAGTCACTCTCTCCTGCACTTAAAAATCTTCATCCGTTGCTTGGTGCTTGTTTTAATGTCCCAGCTGCAGAGCAGTGACTTAGGGAAGAATCATAGAATAGTTTGGCTTGGAAGGGACCTTCAAAGGTCATCTGCTCCAACCCCTGCAGTGAGCAGGGACAGCTTCATCTAGATAAGGTTTATCAGAGCCCAGACCAGCCTGATCTTGAATGTTTCCAGTTGTTAAGAAAATTTTCCTGTAGGACCATCCAATAGCCACTCTGGCATTCACAGTGTCACCACCTGAGCTGGGAGCGAGGTCCCTTCACAGAGGGCAGCTCCAGTGACCCAACAGCTGCCCCACTTGACTCCCTACACACACACCAGGCTCACAGACAGACCAGGCTTCCTTACCGGCTTGACCCCAGATTTCCCATAGGTGGATGTCTTGATCCTAAAATAATCTAATCACGGTGCAAAAATAGAATAACAGCTCAAGCTCAAGATGTGCCTTCAGGAGGGGACCCCAAACAAAGGAAACCCTGAGCTTTTGCACCTTTCAGTCTAATTGTGCAATAGTCTGGGGTCTTCCAGCTGAGCCATCAGCTCCTGCCGTGTCTGACTGTCCCGTCACAGGTCCCCCATGGTTCTGCAAAGGGCCTGCAGTTCACAGCCTCTTGCCTTGGGCCCTGCCACCCAGCGCTCAGCCTGCAGCTCACACTGCAGCTGCCCTCCGAGATACCTGCACTGAGTCTATTCCTCAACACAGGGATGGGGAATCTGCCACCCCTCCGGGCAGCCTATTCCAGCTGGAACCGGGCAAGTCTGTGGCTTTCAGGTACTGCAACAAAAATCCCCCAAATCACCCATGACGAGGGAAAAAAGTGCAAAGATGTGTTTCTTTCTAAAATCACAGGGTTTTTAAGCAAGGCTTGTGACTGTTTTTCAGGGAGGTTATTACATGCATGTCAGTACACTGCAGCAGAGCTGTCCATGTAATACTCTCTTTAACATGATGCTGAGATTCTGAGTGTTTCCATACCTAGACACAGAAAGTTAAATTTGACAGAATAACAAGAATGACAAAATTAGATGAATTTGCAAATTTTTCTCTTTAATTCCCATTCCATTATCACCATGGTTTCCTCCTGCCCAGAACTGTGTGCTTGGACTCTCACCTTTATTTGCAAGTGCACTTTGAAAGACAACGAATTTCTGCATCAAATCAGTGAGGAGGCTGATGTGGCCTTGTTAAACAGGAACCCCCTGGCATGGGGGGACTATTTTCAGGTTTGACTTATTTATGAACTTGAAGGATTTAAAATATCCTTCTGATAGCATCTTGTTCAGTTGATAAGAAGAGATTTTGGAAAATATTAAAATTGCACCAAGGGGTTGTATTATTTTATGCCAAGGACGGGCAGATAGAATGAAATCACAGAGTGTTTGTTGTCGGGTGTTTTTTTTAAAAACTTGCCACTCACCTGAAATCAGCCTAATCTTAAAATCTTATAAATTATACATATAGTATGGTAATAGGACCTAGTCAATATGTTAACTTTTTCTCCTCGTACAGCTGGAATGCTACTGCACAAATGCTGCACAGAAAATCCCACATTTGCAGTGAGATGTAACTGCAATCTAATTTAGCAGCATTTCTTTTCAATTACCCCATTTCTGTCTTCCTCATGATCCCAAACAAACCTTTTCCCTCACAGGTGTCTCTCTAGGACAGGAGTGAGAGCCAGTGCGGGGAGCCACGGACTGGCACCCTGTGCCCTGCCAGCACCCAGGGCACCCCTGGTAGCTGCAGTGCCACCCAGCTCCTGCCCCCACAGTGGGTGGGTTCAGTGGCTATTTGACATATCTGCAGGCCCCCACAGCCCTCCTCACCTTCCCAGAAGTCTTCCAGAAGCTTTGGTTGCTCCAGTTCAGTAAGTTGATGAATGGTTGGAAATTTCAGCACTGAAGATGTTTGTGCCTGCATATATGGAACAGGTGAGCTGATGGATGGGTGCCAGAAAGACAGAAATAGCGACTTGTTGTTAATCTGGGGTGGGTGGCATCTCCCTTTGCTTCTGAGAAGTACTGCAAGCAGCCGTGAAGCAAGGAAAAGGGAGACCTGGTCGGTGTCCTTGATATTACCTGCAGCTTTTAAAAGACAATTTCTCATCCCTTTCCTTGTGGCCATCCCCTCTAGAGGCTGGGTGGCATTACTAGATGAAGGGTCCCACAAAGGATGGGCACCACAGAGATGTCCATCCTTCTCCAGGTCTGGCATCTTGAGGTGGCTGTGCAGTGCTGCAGCCCACTGCATACCACGGCTTTGCTAATGCTAGGGGCACAAAAGCAGCATCTCCCCTATCCTTATACCTTTCCTAAAACTTAAACGAAGTCCCACCCTCAAATTAGACTTAAACTGGCAGAAGGTTACAGTATTATTATTGCATTGGACTGAAGCACACTGCTGAAACCCCACACTACCAGCGTCCTCACAGAAGACTGATTTCTTTAGGGAACTGGGCTAAAGACATAATTAAGCAGGCAGAGCTGCCAAGAGAGGCTGTGCCTGTGGGGTCTGGCTGGGCTGGATGCTGGGTGGAAGCCCTGAAGCGTCATTATCAGAGAGCTGACCCCACACACACGCTCGTGTGTGCGCACACACCCACACACCCCTGCACAGAGCACAAGGCCTGGCGTGGGGTGAGAGCCACGCTAGACACCATGATGTGGCTGTCACAGGGCTGTCACGGTGCATGGGCAGAGCTGGAGGCTCACCTCCACTGGCTTGGGACTGGAGATGTTGCAGAGCTTCACAAACAGCAGTTTTTTGATGCAGAGACAGAACAAAAGAAAACTAAATAAATTTTATATTCATCTCAAGTTGAGCCAAAAAAAGGCAAGTGTTGGCGCTTTTTTTCATGATTCTTGTGGAGGGACAAATGCATTTCACCCATCCAAAATGCAGTGGTTTATTTCCTTAGGTACCCAAAAGGCAAATCTCTTGAGGGTGCAAAATGGATCCATTCCCTCCAGCCCAGTCAGAAGACTCCATGCCTTTCCATACCTCTTGGAAAAGGGCTTCCCCCCTGAAAGAGAAACTGCTCCCCAGATGCAGAAAACCCTCAGGACACCAGTAACTACATAATCTTCACACTGTCCCTTTTTCCACCTCTCGCAGCTGTTTGGCCGATGCCCCAAGGCTGCGGGGAGCAGCACAGGACAGCAGGCAGTGTTAGATTGATCAGCACTGCTCTGGATGGGGCTCCCATCCAGGTGAGATGCCCATGGTGTTCCAGCCCACGGAAAGCATGGGTTCATCCACTGCCTGCGCTGGTCTGACCAAACCCCCACGTAGGGTCCCCAGTTGTTGTTTTGCTTGTTCAGCATGTGTGGGTGCTGCATTGTGAAAGCACAAGCTGTTCCTCACTTCTTCCTCTGCTCTTTTTTCCCTGATTTAAAGTGGTTTGCTTCTCAGAGCAGCCAAATTGCTGAGGAAAGGCTCCCGTCTGTCACCACTGGCACACGGCGTCTCCCCAGTGCAAATGAAGTGCAGGTATAAGTAGCACCAGCCTGCACAGCTGGTGGTCAGCTGCCACGCAGGGGCTTAGCCCAGGACTAATCCACTCGAGTGCTGTCAAAATCCAGCCTTTTAGACCACGGTCCTTCTTTACAGAGAGTAATTGTTTATCATTTTCCCAGCTTCCTGCCTCTGCTCCCATGCAGGTCTTCTTCAAGCGTCTGTCTGACTATGTGGGTGCCTTGGCAAGTGCGGGAGCAAGAAGCCATGAGCAGGCTGCTTACTGAACATCCAACCCATGGGAAACCTCTTCAGTCTCAGCTGAATGGGATGGGACTGAACTGATGATTATTGTGCTTGTCGAAGTGCCTGGGTATTTATGCTCTATGACCCTATCACGTAAGACCACACCCAGCCTATTTGGGCTGATGGGCTAGATCTCTTTGTATTAAGCATTAATGAAAATTTCCTGCATTACTATTGGAAAAGAAGGATTATGGACTTGCTGGGGTTTAATGCCAGAAGGTGGAGGTTTAACATTATTTTGTTTCCTTGACTAATATTTTATGCAGGAAAGCAAGCTATGACCTTGATACATAATGTTGCTGTTACCTGAGATTCGCAAAATCCCAAGGACGATCTCAGTGCAAGCATAAATATGTATGTTGCACCAGCAGCAAGTGCAGATATTTTGATAAGACATACAGCTAAGAACTTCGATGTGGATTCCTCTGACTAAAATTAGGAAATGGCAGTGTCTGAGCCCATAGCCCCTTCAAAATCAATGGGGAGAAGTAGGCACCTCTAGGATACAATTCATCTGATGTGGATTAGACTTGCCTTAGAATAACAGGAGCTCCACGGATATCTGTGTGCCTGCTCTAACCATTGAGTCCATCTGAATAAGTAGCCCAGGTACAGACTCAGTGTAGGTGTGTGATTTTGGTTATGTGAGTCCCATACCAGGTGAAAATATAATCTCATACCAGGTGTCCTTATAGCACAAAACTGGGAGAAGAATGGAAGGTGGGAAGCAGGGTGAGATTTGTTAACAATCCTCTAAGTTCACTTACTGTTAGTTTGTCCTCCTCAGCTTGGGTCAAATGCAAAACCCCTGCAGTGCCCTGGAAAGGAGGTACTGTCCAATGAGAGGGAGAAAGAGTGGGACATGCCAAAAAAGCCCCTGCTCCCTTTGTTGTCAACCCCAAATCCACTCAGCCTAGGTAGTTCTTGTGAGATTTTAAGCACAGGCAGGAAAGGTGGATCATGAACTTGGGGAGGTGTTTGCAGACAAACTCATGCCTTGCTTGAGTGGCTGCTGTTCAAGATCTTCCCACAGCTGGCTCCAGCACAATCAGTGGCCTTGGCTTTCTATGTCTCCAGTGCATCTCGAGCAATGATTATTTTCCCCCTTAGACTCAGAAGCCTTTTTCTTTAAACAGATTTTTAAAAATAAATCCTTCTCTTGGCATAACTGCTCCAGCCCAGCAACTGTGAGCAGGTCCTGACCCCTGATCTCACTGTCTGAGGACAGATTCCCCCCTGCAGAATACCTGTAATTCAAGCATTTGATTTTTCCCAGCAGGGAACCATTTCTGCAAATGAAGCCTATTTGTGTAATGAAACATCAAGTAGTTCACACAGGGATACAGAACAGTCATGTAGGGAAAGAGCTCTCAAATGAAATGCCATGCCAGGAAAGATTTAATTGTAGTTACCATATAATAATAAAAGAAAAGAGAAAAAAAAACCAAACAAGCCTGCAGGAACAGGCTGTTTTCATTTCCCAGCAATTGCACAGCAGCAAGGCTGCCTCAGCACTCAATAAGCTCCTGTTGGCACTAATTGGCACCCTTGCTGGTGGGTCTGCATGGGTGAGCTGAGGTCTGAATGAGTAGTGGGGGCAGACCTGCTCCTACACCTCTGTGGGCAGGGCTGCAGAGGGGCAAGGTGCAGGCAGCCACTCGTGCTTGTGCTTGGCAGCAGCCCCGGCCTGGCAGCTCTCACGACTTCTGCAAAAGAATGTCCTCAGATAGGAGGAAAGCAAGTGCATGCACAGCCATGCTGATATCAGATGGGGGACTGGTGCCAGGAGTTTAAGTGTAGTTAGCAACTCTGAGGTGTGCAGGGACACCTACTCCTTGGGTGCTAGCATGTAGATACCTGTATAGCTCAGAGCATACGCTTCAGTGCTTTCTTCCACGAAGACCTTAAGAAGCCCAGAGTTCCTGCCTTTCTTATTTACTAATAGCACCCAAGATGATCACAGGCTTTTCCCAAGCTAATATTTGCAGTGTTGTTTTCCACATTTCTTTTGTCCTGTGAACCTCCCCTTCTCTCCTTACAAGGTACAAGTGCATTTGCTGCCCTTGTCCCTGACAGAGTCCAGAGCTTTCCTTGTGGAAGGAAAGTTTATTACTGATTCTCAAGTGAATCTTCAGCTAGGGTCACCCAGGTTCTTTTTTTTGGCCAGAGAAAAGACCAAACCAGTCCCTTCTCTATGGTGTTTATGTACCAAATGGCAGCCTGTCCCAGGGAGGGAGGGTGGTAAGATAGCTCATACATAAAGGAGTCATTGCTAAGTCTGTCTGTAAACTTTGAAACCAGCTTGCCTTCGAACATCAGCTTGGGACTTTCGGAAGAAACTTTACTATGAACATAGAAGCGCTGTGTCAAACATGTCAAACTGTTGCCAAATATTTTGCAGCCAAATCTAGGTTTGGTTTTTTTGGTTGCTTGTTGGTTTCTTTCGGTTTTTTTACAAGAAAAAAAGAAGAAAGAAATGTTCCCATAGCTAAAAATTATCTCTGCAGTAGCTCTGTGTAATTGCTGGAAATGCACGCTCATATATGAAGGATATCTTGCTATGCACAATAAGTAACTTTGTGAATGCATCAGCAATAAAAATGCCTGAGTTGTAACATAAAAGTTTTGCAATAAGGCGGAGAAGAGGAAAATCTGATTGCCCACCAGTAAGCAATTTATTTTGTCTGAAAATAAGCATTTCCATTCCTAATGACTACGTAAGCAGAAGTGCTTATGACAGCTACTTTATTTCTACAATAAGAGGCTTCATGGGACTGGACAGTTGGTGGAACAGGGAAACTGCTTTGCGTGCATTGGCATTTGTCTGCATGCCTAGTACTTTAGGTGGTCAGAAGGGAAGAGTCCTTATAAAGATGTCCCCAGTATCATAGTAGAATCATAGAATCACAGAATAGGCTGAGTTGGAAGGTATCCATCAGGATTGAGTCCAACTCCTGGCCCTGCCCAGGACACCCCAAGAGTGACACCATGTGCCTGAGAGCATTGTCCGAATGCTTCTAGAACTCTGTCAGGCTTGGTGCTGTGACCACTTCCCTGGGGAGCCTGTTCCAGTGCCCAACCACCCTCTAAGTGAAGAACCTTTTACTGTTACCAAGCCTGAACCTCCCCTGACACAGCTTCATGATGGTTCCTCAAGTTCTATCACTGATCATGAGAATGAAGAGATCTGTACCTGGGGGATGTTGAAGACCACAATGGGGTCTCTCCTCAGTCTCCTCCAGGCAGAGCAAATCAAGTGTCCTCAGCCTCATAAGGCTTCCCCTCCAGACCCTTCACCATCCTTGTAATTCCATGATCTGTGCTTTCCTTTGGGGAGGTCTGTGCTTTCTCCTAGCATGGGATGGGATGGGAGGGAGCAGGCTTGGGTATTCCTGCCCAAGCCTGTCTGGTGGGGTCCAGCCCTGGGGCTTGCTCCCAGGTCTCTCCCCTGGTCTGCTACCCCATCCAGCTCCTCTGCTCCCATCCCTGCTCTGCAGTGGGGTTTCTGCCATGTCCCCTCCTGAGCCTCAGAAACAGCTGGCAGTCCTCTGTCAGGTGTCTGTGTCCCCACACCGGATGCTGGCTCACAGAAGATGGAGCTTCAGTAATGTCATAGCCAAGGCCAAATAAACAGCACCTCTGGAAAGGGTTAAGATGATATCTTCATACCTCTGATTTTGAATCCCCATGTTTTAATTCAGCTGTGGTGCGTGAAAAAAATATTAATGATCAATAACTGCTTTGTAGGTAAAATAACCGTGCTGCAAATGACATTTTTATTTTAAAATTGGTAATAAACACATACCATAAATAAAGGTAATCATGCATTACATGTCCACAGCAGTAGATGATACCAAGTCTATTAAAACAGTATCAGTCAGGCACTGAAAATGGTTTATATTTAGCACATCTCATTTTAGATTAAACAGACTCCGCTCCCAATTACCCAGTAATTACCTAGAGGCATGAAGGCATGTACACAAAGCTACAGCAAAGCGACTGCGAGCACTGGCTTACTTTGCTGTTGGTAAACTTCATTTTGTCAGGATTAATTGGAGAGAAGGCTGGTGATGAACACATGACAAGCACAACATTCAATAATGCTTTAATAAAGTGATGGAAGCAAATGTTTTCCATCAAACCTCTTCAGCACAGGAAATGTGATTAATTAAGCACATTCATCTAATTACTGTATGAATTCTCAGGAGGTAAATGTATACTCCAAGGCAGATACACTGAGCTGGATTCCAGAGGCCAGATTCAATTTATTTTTATGTGGTGCTTTTATGTAAACATTAAATAAGATTTTTTTAAGGAGAGATCTTAATGGTGCTTGGTTTCCAGCACTGGATCAAAGCTGATCCTATTCACCAGTGCTCTTCAGAGCTAATAGCTGGTCTTCCTTCAGAGTAACTCTCTGGCTTTTCTATTATCTCCAGTGAGACTGAGGTCTTTTAGGATATATTTTAGGAAAAATGCAACCATCAAAATATTTGTTGGAGATTGTCCGTGTCTTACAAGCCTTCTGCTTTCCTTTGCATTAATAGTGTTTGGGTGTTCAGGGCTGGAACTGCTTTTCTAATTAGCAGCAGCAAACAAAGGATACCAGGCTCCAAACTGTGTCTGATTTGTCCTGCCTGGGCACAAGCAGGCAGGAGCCATAATGTTGCCATCATTATTCCAGGCACAGCAACCCCACATTAGCAGCTGTAGGGGATGCTGAACTCACAGCCCTTTTCTGGGCCTGGTGAGGGAAGCCCACGGGCAGGGCAGGTGTGGTGGCAGCAAGTGAGTGCTGGTGGCATCCTCCTCTGCCCACCACTGCCAGCCCTGTTCTGTCCTGGGGCTGCCTTCCAGCCTAAAGCAAAATTTGCTTCTCCAATGGAAGTCCTCATTTTGCTTGGGACAGGAGAAGCAGCAGCTGCAGGAACAGTTCAGCCAAGTGACCCAAGGGGCAGTAACCCCTGCCAAATCTTCCCGTTGCCCCAGGACAGCCCTGGGCTGCTGATGGGCTAAATTCCCTCCCCGGCTGCAGGGTGGTCCCAGCCGCAGGGTCACAGGGCGGAAGGCTGAAGGGGCTGGCGTGCAGGGCACAAACAGACCCACAATCACAGCAGTGCCTTGCTGTGGCTTCATGCAGAAACACCAAATATTTGAGGTAGTGACGCTGGGGAGAGGGATACCAAAGCTAGCAGTGAGGGAAAAGCCATGTCAGATTCCCACCACTTCTATTAACGCTGCTTCCGCTCCATCCCCCTCTCCCTTCCCCAAGGGAAAACCCATGCCTGGTGCCTGTATCCTTAAAAAGATCATTGCCAAGCTATAAATATCCAGCCATCAATTAACTGCAAAAATGCCCACTGTACAGAGAGCTGTCCTTCTGAGCTGCTAAGGTGACTAACATCAGGGATGCTTACCAGCACAGGTCCTGCCTTGTTTGCCTCATTAAACCTTGGACTTTACCGATGTATTTATTTTAGAGGTTTACAGCAATCAAGTCCACAGTGCATTTAAAGTTAACAGAAAGACTCTGCCTGACTTCTGTGGGCTTGGATTCCTTCCAAGGGAAATATTTTCCTACTTAAGTAACTCTGAAACAAGGCGATCACACCAACCAAAAAAAACCCCAACGCTGGAATGTTTCATTTAAAAATATGTTGTTGACAACAGAAAGCAAAGAGATCCTTAGCACTGAGGATGTATTTGTAATGCTGCTTCAATCAAATGCTTCAGAATAATGAAAGACTTGCAAAATAAAACTGTTTGCATTTATGGCCTTCCCAGCTATGGCTGGGAGGGATGGGGGGAAATTCTGTGAAATTCTGGTCCAAAGGAAACAACTAAGGAAAGCAAAAGCTTTCTCAGGCAGCCTGGCAGCTTGCTGGCTTCCCTGAGAGAGCCAGGGAGAGCAGAGGCTGGGGGAAGCCCTACAGTGTGATGCAGTCCTGTAGCACTGTATCTGCCACGTTGGTGTGACCTAACTCATTGTAATACCAGCTCCTGACAAAGGTCTGGAGGCTTTCCAGAGCATTTCATTCAGGACACTGTACCTGGATGAACAGAAACAAGAAGGAATCCCTACAAGAGAAGGCAGGGCTCTGTTTGGCTTTTATTTGCTGACAGTAGCCCTGGGAGGATCACACACACCCTAAATAGTTCATCACACATTGCTGAAGCACCACAGGTATACACAGCAGCAGCAGGTCAATATACCTGTGGGTAGGTGGATATCTGAGAGGGCTCCTGTAATCATTCCTGCAATGTAATCAGTTCTCTTCCCTGTACTTAGTGCGTAAGACCTCCTTGCGTCATGCCGGCAAGGTAATTAGTGCCACTTCAGCAGGGTGAGCCCAGACACACAGCACTGGAGCAGCCCCGTGACTCACCTGGGCATCTGCTGGCCCCTGCCAGTGACAGCCAGTGTGGAGGGGGAAACACTTGCAGTGCTCACTGGGAAGGCAGGGTTAGCACCTGCCAAAGCACTCAGCGCTGCGTCAAGATTCAAGCGACATCAAGCAAAACCCAAATCTGCAGAAGTATCACAAGATGTGTAACTACTAGGATTTGGGAAGGCTGTTTGATAGGTGACACATGGGCACTGGAGAGCCTGCAATCATCTCCTGATTCTCAGGAAAAGGAGAGGTCTGGTGTCAATTTGTCTGCCCTATTTCGTAAATCAAACCTGTACATACACACTGCTGCAGAGTGGTTGACTGGTGTCTTCCATCATATGTGTGTGTCTGTGTGTTCATGTGTGTGTGTTTTGTTTTGGCTGTGCATTGGGACACCAGATTTCTGTGTGTCCTGCTGGGGTATGCAAATCTTCTGGCATCGTCATGCTAAAAATAAGCTGGAATTGCTGCTTCCATTTCTGTGACATTTGGTGATTTTTCTCCTACTTTCTGTCCAGAGGTGGACATTTCATGTGTGGCCAGGGCCAGTAAAATGCTTTGGGGAGACCCATGCACTGTATTGTCTCATATCTGTATCTAATTGTGTGGGATACCTGGGGGAGAGGCAGCAATCAAACCCTCACTGGAGCATTGTGAAGGGACAAGTGAAACTGCTGGGATGTGGGCTGCAAAGCCATATTTTTCCCCTGGGTTTGGAAGAGCAATCCCAGAGTTTGCCTTACTCATACACTAATACATGAAGGGCTCTTCTCTCCCATTGTGTGCTTAAGGTGTGGCTATCAGGGTAACAGATCTGCCATTTGGAAAGCTAGCAAAGGAAATGTTGCTTTGTGACATATCTTAGGCAGGCACCGTGTGCCTAGGACATGCCCCATGCTCTTCTCCTCCTTTGCAACACCTTTGCTTACAAGAGGTGTCACTGAACTAGGTCCCCATCATGAAAAACAGGGGGAACACAGCATCACAGTCCAAGAAACTGGGTCTGTGTCCTATTGGGCACATAGTAGTGGCGGGGGAGGGGTGTGGAATAATAGAACAAGTGCTGGAGAACTCGAAAACCTAAGAAACAGGGGTTGCCCTTCCCTGTCCTGCTAGTGTCACCACAGGAGCATGAAGGGACAGCCTGAGGAGGTGCAACCTTGGCTGCAGCCCCAATATTTCTAAGACAGGAGGTGACCTGCAACCTCAGCCAACAGAAACCAACAGGTGTCCTGCAGGTGAGACCCAGAAAAAAGTCTCTGGGGATAAAAGGATGAAATAAGAAACATGAAGATCTGTATGAAAAGTCGAAATACAATAGAAGACACTGACTCAGCCCCCTGCTCATCTATACAGCAATGCAGTGCTGGGAGAGGTGCAGGGCTGGGGCTGGCAGGACATGGGCCAGATGTGGTAGCAGGAGGATCCTGCCCTGGACTCCAGATGAGCTCAGGAATCAGTGGGAAAGGGTTTGGAGAGGAGGCACTTCACGTACAAAACACATATTCACATCTCTGCAGTTTGCCTCAGCTTCGCTTTCCTCCCACAAGTGATGGAATGGGTCAGTCCTTTACAGAAAACAGCCTACACACAGTTGTGAAGGCATCCTCCCTTGTTTGTCTGTATCCAGCTGTCACGGTTTCTTAAATACGGGCATACGGGCAAAATGCCATTTTGATGAAAGACTGTAATATCCAAGAGAGCTGTGTACAGAAATTGAGCATGGGCTTTTGGAATAACTGGAATATCTGGACATGGAAGGATTACTAGATGCTGCTCGTGCCATTCCTAAGGTGACTAAAGCAGCATGTTATTTCCACTGCATTGCTAAAGCATATTACTTATCAAATACATCCTACAATTTAGATACAGCGAGAAACGGCTTGAAATGTGTATGTTTTCCCAGTGCTGGTCTGAATGAAAAAGAAACAGTTTTTCATTAAAAACAAGTCAGAGGTGTCTAACAATGTCTGGAACCAAATTTATCCTAGAATTAACTGTGGATGAGCCAGGGCACATACTTACTTTTTATTCACCATTTACATGATGCTGAGCACAATAGGGCCCAGGCTTTGACAGTAGTTCTGAGATACTGCAGGACTTTAAGGAACATACGGACCATAATTTGACCAGGATTTTGAAAAAGACACCCGGGACTTAGTGCCATGGCAATTTTGAGATGACTAATCTGTATCTTTAATTCTTAAAGAATGAGAATTACAGGAGGGTGTTCTTGGCTACTACAGTGGGCTACTACAGCCCACCTTTCTCAAGAAGCTCCTCACAGTACAGAAAGTGAATAATCATGTATTTCCCTGTTACAGCCAGACTGTCCTTCTGTGTTTTGGGTGAATCACACATTTCTCTAAATGTTCGATACTGCTGTCCTCAGGTTTTTATCTGGGAGGCCTCAAACTACAAAATCCCTTCTTGTGTCTGTAATGCAGGTATAGAAGAAGGACAACTCAGGATGCCAGGATCTGTGCGGCATGCAGCTCCAGAACAATAAAAAGTGGATGCTAAATTACAGAAACTCAAGGTAGAGCAAGCATTTAATGAACATTTGGTAAATACTTGAGCTCAGGGTGAGAGGATAACACATACATAAGGAGAACTACTTTAAAATCCTGGAGATACTTCTGACCAAAAAGGAGACAATGATTTTTCAGGCTTCCTGCCCAGAAGAGCAGTCATTCATTTCCAGTCCAGCAGTTCAAAGCCGAAGGTGTGCTAAGCTGGCTTCTTGACATTTGAGAACAGAAGCTGTCTTTGACCCGGCATGAGAAACAACATTAGCCTTTCCAGATTAGAAGGAAAGTACTAGCGAAGCACCAGAGGGTTTGACATGGGGTCTATTTAACAGTGGCAGGCCTGGATGATAATGATGAAAGCAAAAGTTGCCAAGTCTATAAGGCAGGATGGATGAAGTATTAATTTAGTTATTGCTTAAAAGCCTCAGCTGACGGTGAAATGCTGTTCAGGATAGACAGCTATAAAACAAGGTTTCTTGGAGCGAGGTCACAATACACAGCAAGAGTATCTAAAATAATAAAAAGGAGTTTTAATCGCCATATGAAAATTTCCAAGTACATCTGTAAGAAGAATAAGAAACATGAAACTGGGTGACCTGGTCCAAAGGAAAAAGGGGGACTTTATTGCTAATATCAGGTGTGCCTCACCAGGGATAAAATATATTAAAAAAGACTGTGTTAACATTTGCGGACATGCTAGTAATCAGAAGACAGATTTACCTCACAGTTTGGGCGTTTTCTACAGATTCAATATTTTTCTTTTTACCTACTGCCAAATCTGAAACTAACTAAGGGCAGATTTCCTAAGAGACTACAGAAGTATGTGTGTGTATCCGTCACTAGCTCTGGAATTGCACTGATCTCTTCCTTTATTTTTTTCCTTGAATTATTTCATTAACAAGATCACTCAGCAGCAGATAGCCAGACAGCCTCCATGCTGTCATTTTAGTATACAGGCATTGCTGAAGAATGGTGTCTCAACACTTCATCTAGTAATTTTAACTTCTTTGTTCGGCAGAGAGTGGCACAAGCTGTATGGTGGAGACTTAATCCAGCAAATGCTAATCCATCAGATCAGGGCCAGAGTGCTGTGTTCTGCTTTGGCCTCAGCCTTAGAGAGAGCTCAGTTTGACACTCTGGGTTCCCAGCACCATGTGCTGCAGCGGGGTGTTACCAACCCTGCTCTGCAGTGTGGGCCTCCCCATGGAACCACATCTCTGTGAGGTGCAGATCAGCTGTGCTCCCTTCACTGTGCTGTAGATACACCACTTTAACACTAAATAAAACTATAGGCTTTTACGTGACAATTCCAGCTGTTCAAGTTGAATCAGTAAACAAGAAAAAAGATCAAATATCTAAATATTTTTTATTTGACTGTGGTCATGAATACCAACATACAAACATGCTGCAAAATAAGCTGTCCAGCTATCCTCCTCCCAGAAGATGAACCAAATCAACATAATGCTGTGCATTTGGGGTGTCTTTTCTTCTTAGCTCAAAAATCCCGTGAAAAAAGCACTGCTGAAGTGCTTTTTTTTTATTTGAAGTAAACAACAAATAAACTGAGTTCAAACACTAATTAATTCCACACTGCAGTGGTATAGTCATGGACAAGCACTGATTGGTTTCCAATAGAAGCCAGAGCCTGTGGTGTGTACCTCTAGTGGGCTCACAGGCTGCTAAGAGGGATGCTGAACACAGTCCATGCTCTGCACATCTTGTGTGGTCAGCAGCAGAGGGCATGGGGTTTGCTATTTGAGATACATCCATGAAAAGCAAATTAAGAGAATAAAAGCTCCTCTGAGTGTTGCAATGAGAAACTGCTGCCCATCAGAAGTTAAAGTAAGTCATAGCATGTGGGTATGCATGGCTCTCCTGAGCCCAGGCAGGCTGCCATCAATGTGCACCATTTCTCTCAAAATCAAGCTGTCTTTCTACAACTGCCTCATGCAGGGCTCTCCTGACTTGAAAGCCCAGCTGCAAGAGGCAGTCAGTGTTTCTCGCCTGGCTGGGGCATGCAGACCCACAAGCTTGGGGACCAAGGGCACCAGAACCAGGCAGGGCAGGAGCCGAGCGGTCGTGTCAGCACCAGGCTTGCCCAGCCCCAGGGTGGGCAAGAGGACATGTTCTGTATCCTCCCATCTGCAAGGGAGAGCAACCATGTCTGAGAACATGCAGTTTTTCCTTTTTTCTCTGGCTAGTAGAGCACTGGCACCACTGAAACCTCTCTGGTTTAGTCCAGGTACACGGGAGCCATTCTGGTTCCCATCAGTCTGGGAGATTGGGTGGTGGGCTTGGGGTTTTTCATGTTCATAATTCACATGAAACACAGACTTAGCTGGTTTTGGTGAAAAGACTTCAATGTCAAGGCAGCTTTTACAGTCAGAGGCTCCTTTCTCAGAATGCTTTCCAGCAGTCAGTTGAGAACACCATCACTTATTGCCATGGCTCAATGATGTCTCAGCAACAGCTCCGCCCTGGCAGCAGGGCTGTCTGTACCAGCCCTGTCCTTCCTTTGGGAAGCTGCCAGGCTGCCGTGCTCCCTTGGCAGTGCTCCAGTTCCACTCTGCTTGTTGCTGAGATCTGCTTCAGATGTTCAGGGTAAGGCTCACTTCTCAAGCTTTGTACTTTCCATTCTAGAGTAACTGACCACTAAAATAAAACCTGACAGGGCACTTTTTTTTCTGGGAAAGTGATTTCAGCAGAATTTCACCTATTGCCTCACAAACACAGTTATTTAACATAGCCTGGAACTTTAATGCTTCTGTTTGTTTTTTTAGCCAATAGAGGCAGTAAAAAAAACAACTCTTTTTTCCTTTTTTTTTTTTTTTTAAAATTTAGGTATCAATTCTGCTTTTTCTCCTTTAAAGGTAAATCTACTTTCAAAATCCAAATAATCAAGTTACCTGCTGTTATGGCAATAGTTGAGCTGCACTCAGCTCCTCTCTTCTACCCAAACCTGGCTTTCTCCTTGCTGGAGAATAACCCAGGTGTCTCCTAGCCCCTGATAAGGAAAAAAGCTCTAAATCAATAGGTAGCAGTTAAGATATGTGGCTCACTGGCTTTCACGTTGTTTTTAACAACACTGAGAGCCTTGACTTTCTGTGCTCCCCTGGCCAGGCCATGAACCCTCTGGGAGCCGGGAGGCCACGAGCAGTAAGAGGCCAGTACAAACACAGCACCTGCCCACAAGTTTTGACGGTGTCAGCTCTTGCAGGCATAGCTGTATTGCTCAAAGGAATAGGAAAAAGACGGGCAAAACCTTTCTGACAATGTTTTCATGTCTTGCTCACAACCACAATGCCTGAAAGCACCGATTCGGAATAAATTTCTTCTGAAAAGCAAAGGAAAATAAGGTGTTGAGTTAAGCTCACAGTGGAAACATATCAGGCTGGAACATTTCAATCTGACATTTTCAAATACTTTGAAAAAAAAGGAAATAAAAACTGTAGTTGAAAAAACGGCATTATTTTGGATTATTTTCTCCAATCAACAACAAATAGTCCAAAATTTAAAGGTTAACAGAGGCCCCAAAATGACTTTTTTTTTTTGGAATTTTTTAAAATTTGAAAATCCTGGGGAACAGCTCTAAAGCCAACAATCAGTAACCCCTTTGCAAAAAAATAGGAGTACATTTCTTTTTTATTGCTTTTGATTAGTCTGCTTTCCTCTTGCATGCAGAGGGTTCTTATTTTCCATGCTTGAACAGTGCATTTAATTGGATGTTTTTACAAAAAAACTTAAGAGGTAATTTTAGATGGAGACACAAAGTAAGAACAGGGATTTTTTTTTCCTCATTTTATTTACTTAGATTACTGAACTAGTGGAAAAGGACACCCAAAATAAAGGTACAGCATGACAACGCATTTGAAGCATAGCAATTTCAAACCATCTCTAAATCACCTCCTCCTCATGGAATTTGCCTTTGTTTTCCAGTGCCTGGAGAAAAAATGAAATTCAATAGCAATTGAATTTCATCCAGTAAGTGGTAAAACACGATGAAATAAACTCTGCAAAAATGAACGCAAATAATATAACTTGTATATCAATAAATTTGTGGCCTGTCAGACCAAGGGCTTCATAGCAAAGCATCCCTTTCCTAAACTACTTTGTCCAGGAAGGGTCACATGTGTTTTTACGCCCAGGATGTGAGCGCAGGCGCCTGCATCGATCCCAGCTGCAATGGTACGGCGGGGCAATAAAATTGGTAGGCAGAAACAAAACTGGTACTTACTCATGTAATGAGAGCTGAAATTTGATGAATGCTGCTCTGTGTGAGCAGGTCACCAATGGGATGCTGTTATGGAGGAAGGGAACTATAAACCTGACTGCAAATCCTGGTATGGAAGAAAATTTAGACATTCTGACATTTGTATGTCATTTTTCATCTTCCCTCCACCCCGTCCCTTGTCTGAATTGTTGCACATGTGAGTTACCTCTCCATGAGGAGGAGAGGTGAGATGGGACACTGCACCTCCAGATTGAAAATCTGGCTGCCTTAGGAGCTGTGCACCCAAGAATGCCCCAAACCACCTTTCTCCCCTTTTTTTTATGATACCGAAAAAGCACAAATGGGGAAAACCAGCCTCTCCTCGTTCTTAAACACTGGCAGCTCTTCCTTCCAAGACCTTCATTCGGTGTTTTTAGGGTTTTTTGGAGGGAACCCAGCCTTTCTGTGCAGAAAATAGCCCTGATAAAAATCCAAATTGCTGACATCTGAGGCCATGTGGTCAGGCCGGGCATCTTTTTTAGAAATTGTCTGATTTTAAGTCTCCAGCCTACCCCTTCCCAGTGCTGCCTGCCCCACACCAGTGACAGCTGTTGCTCGTCCCTTCCTTGCTGGTGAGCGCAGGCAAGGAAAGCTCTCTGGGCAATCAGAGGTTATTTTTCAATGCCTTGCAAATTTTGCCGTCTCCTCAGAACACCAGGCATTGGCTCCCAGTTTTTCTCATCCTCTCAGATCACAGCTACTTGAGTTATATCCTCCACATTGTCTTTGATTCACATCAGCAAGGACAGGGAACGGGTTCCTGCCCAGCAGAGATTTGGTGGGTTATGAAAACCCTGGCAGTCCAAGTGGCCTCTGAGGGTTGCTGCTTCTGGCATCTCTAACGCCTATGGCAGTTTAGTCCCTGAGAATTTCACTGCCAAGTATAAAACTCATTCATCACTTGATCTAAAATGGTACATTTTCAAATATTTAAGATATTTTTGTGGAAGAACCCACCTCCATAAATAAAACCTAGTTAAAGAGATCTCTTCCAAGCTTTGAAGTGAATTAATCGCTTACTTTTAGGCACAAAGCAATCCTGGGAAAATTCAGGTGGCAGACAAAAAAAACCCATGGAAACTTAAAGTGACAAAATGCAGTCTCTCTGGTTTATCAGCCTATACTCTAGTGGCTGCAGACAGCAAAAAGTTAGCAGTTTGCAGATGTTTCAGCAAGCAGGTAAGTGCTCAGATCAAGTTTTTACTGTGAAATGACCATTTGAAGAACCTGCTGTCATATCTATTTCTAGATTATACATGATTAAAAATATGTAGGAAAAAGGAGAAAAACTGCAATGGTATTTCAACCTGCCTCTATATAGTTGGGAGGTCAATTACCAAATAAATGAGGGATTTATAAAATCCACCTCACTGGCCCAGTCCCTCTGCCTGTGCTGCACATTCACCGTGACATTTTGGTCCATGATTGATCAGTTTTGCCTTATTGCTTAAGCACAGTTTGCTTGTCACACACTAACCTGTTATTTTCTCAGTAATTTCCTCTGTGTGCCTCAGTCACGCTAAACCAAGCCAAAACCAAATATTTACTGCCACTGTGGAGCACAAATAGCATTTATGGCCACACAGAGGTCTTAGTGAGGCAACTGTTTAAGCCTGAGAACTACATAGGGGTTTCTAGGAGCAAAGTCTTGCACAAAATCTGTCTGTGGCTCCCTTTAAGTTTTATGTCGTGAGGCTGCAGCTGCCCATGCTGAGTCTCCATGGGAGATGCCGTGGGGCCTTCTCTCCACTCCCCGTAACACCGGCCTGCACGCTCCCGACCTGGTCTGCGCATCTGGGCTTCAGTTTCAGGGTGAGCTGTGTAGACAGGCACTGATCAAACCAATGGCAAAGTCAAGAGGTGGCCCTCCCTGTCCATCCATTGAGATAAAACCTGTTCTTCTTCCCTACAAGTGCTCGTTACCACAACCCCAACTTGGCAGATGTGAACACCAGCATGTTTGTACTGATCTATTTGCTAGTTTTCCTAGTGGAGCTGCCCTCTTTGCATCCTTACAGAGGCCTCAACTTTCCTTTATATTTATTTTGTATCAGCAACTGATTTTAAGCTTTGAGGCCCTGCTCTCCAGACTTCTGTGAAGTATAAACACTTACAGGCCATGACTCCTGCTGAAGTGAAGACACATCCCAGCATTCGTTTCAGACAGTTTCAGACAGTAAGCAAAGGCTTCAAAGATGGCTTTTGAAGTTATGCTCCTAGGAGGAGGATGGAAACTCCAGTTTCTGGCTTCACTGCTGTCACATTCCATAAAATCCCTGCTTCTCCTTGCAGTACCTGGCAAGACTCCAAAAGTTGGCCACTTAAAAACAAATGCATTGCTCCTTCTGGGCAGTTAGATACTTAACACTGTTAAGGATCTTTAGCCATGAATCCTCTCCTGGACTGAAGTGACAGAGCTGGAAAAAATGAGACAGCAATGGACTTCACATCAGTTAGTAGGTGATGGCAATGTGGAGAGAAGTAATGGGTGGCCAGGTTCAAGTCCCACACTCTTCTTGATCTGAAGCAGGGATCCAAACCCCGATTTCTCTGAGAAGTACTCCAATCACTAGGTCATCGGATACCTTTTCATGAAGGATAAATTGCTCGTGGTAGTTGTTCCACTGCACATAAAAGAAATAATCACATTTTAAGCTGTAAGCAAAGTCAAAAGGCTTCACAGCTTGACATTTAATCCTCTCAGAGAGGACAGCACAGTGAAAGGCTTTGTCATCCTAGCTAGAAGTGTGCACTGCTAAACTGTGTGCGCAATTTGGTATGTGTGTAAGCTCCACCCCACTCCTCCCAAACAGACACTGTCTTCAACAGCAACTTTTCAGTTCCACCATGATAATCATTTCCCCACGACCACATCACCAAGTGAGTGAAAAATAACTCATTTCCATAATAAATAAACACACAAGCAAACAAATATAATGCATTTTCTCCTGTAAGTTCAACATGAAAATACTCTGCTCTTGGCAATGCCCAGCTAGAGTAACCCATTTGAGCATCATTTCCTCAGCCAGTGCTGAAATAGCCAGCTTCAGAATGGAAGGACCTTTCTGAAGATCCTAGTGTTGCTTACTGGTATTTCATTACTGCAGTAATACAGTGAAGACTGAAGCTTGGAAAGTTCAGAAAATTTGAGTTCTTTTGTTTATTTGAATTATTCCCATAGATTATGGCCATGCTCCTTGTTCTTTTCCAGTCTCAGCCATCTGTCAAAAGTGCCCAGGGGCACCACTGTGCTTTTCTTAGAACAGCCTCTCTTAGGTTCAGGGCAAAACCCTGCCTTTGGCTCCTGCTGCCAACAACAGCTTCCTGCCTGCCCCAGGTCAGACTCGGGCTGTGTCTCCAGTGGCACAGGCTGGAGGAACGGCTGCACGGTGCCTTCAGGAACATGCAAAACCACCCTACAGTCACTTCAGGCAGACTGGTTGGTCAATGAAGGGTGACAGGCTAGAGAGCCCAAGGCCCCTCCCCAGGGGAGAGGAGGGGGCAGCGGGGGTGAAATGTGCAGAGGCAGAAATTGCTTGCTGCTCACAGGCTGATATTCCCTCAGTGACCACCAGCACTATCAATACAATTGTCATTTCAAGTCCCCCAGCATCACCCCTCCTCCTCTTGGGCCAGCCATAGTCAAAATTCCCTTTGCAAAACCTGACCTTTCATGAGCTGTTATGAAAGCATAGCAGCCCCAGTTAAAAGAGGAGCAGTCTGAGCATTGCTATTCTTGGCCAGACATCGTCCTGCAGATGTCCAGTGAGGCAGAGCTGGGCTCGCACCACTCTGCTGGTCTTCCCAGCTGGGCTGCCTCTGCCCTCTGCTCCCCGGTGGTGTGACATTACATACCCACTTGTCATTTGGGTGTCAGCTGCTTCGGCATCTCTTTCTAGCAATGTTAGCTTCCAGAGGGGAGGGATGGGCTGGGGTTGGGGGAACCTGCCTGTTTACCTTCGGACATGTCAGTCATTGCACATGAGCTACCGTTCACCAGCACCAACGATGTTCCCATATTCCTGTTTCATGGGTTTGTTTGCTTGTTTATCCCTTTTTTTTTTTAATTTGCACAAAACCCAAAACTAAAACCAAAAAACCAATACAACAACAACAACAACCAAACAAAAAACCCCAACTAACAAACAAGCAAAAAAACTCCTACAAAACAAAACAAAAACCTATACCTTTAAAATTTATTGCTCTTGAAGGTGCAAAACACAGATGACTGTACCAGATTCAGTCTAAGGGCCAACTTTTCAGTAAAATTTTCCTGTGTTTGCAGTTCCTGAAGCGACCCAGAGCAGCAAAGAACATGGCACAATGCAGCTGGTATAGCTGCCTGCTGCAAGCCAGCATCCCCATCCACAAGCCAGCAGCATGAGGAGACCTCACAATTGTTTTAGTTGTCAAGGGTAGTAAAACCCAGTTAGAAATTCAAAAGGGCAACACAGCAAACATTTTCATTTAACCACTTTTCTAATATCTCAATGGAAAAGCTGCTTGTTTTGATAAGACCAAACATTTCTACCACCAGTCCATATCTTCAGTTGGTTGTCCTGCAACAGAAAGCAGTATGTGTGCAAACAAAGCAAATGGATAAGTTCGATCAAATTCTCTGCTCCTTATGGAAATAGGGATGTTCTGTGCAAAAACTGCAGGCTTGCAATGAAGGACATTCTTTGGCAGTCTGAAGCAGAAAGCTGTGCCACAGAGAAACCATCATCTGTTTGGAGACTGAGGAAATACCAAGAAAAAAAGTAGCTAGGCGTTTTCCTCTCTGTACATAGATATATCCCAGCATCACTGCTTCCAGAACCTGGGAACCACTAGTGAATTTGTCCTTGCCAGCCCAGCTGACATCATGTTACAACAGAGGAAACCTTTTGTAGGATCTGTTGAACTGGAAAATATTATTTATGTTCTAATACGCACTTATGTTTACTTATGTCTTTTAGGCAGCAAACGATCTTGTTCAAGGTTACAAAACAAACTGTAGAAAAATCCCTGAGATGTATTCTTGTACTGCACTCCATCCTCCTAAACCTTTTTGAAAGCCTCAAATATCTGTCACAAGATAAACTGTAATGTTTCCACTTGCAGTTTATAAATAACCTATTTTGAACTCCCAGGTACAAGGTCTAACTCAGAAAATAAAGAATGAGCCCAGCCCCCTTCCCTGCACAGCTACTCATGGTTTTGGACAGGGTACTCTCTGGAATGGCCTTTCTCCATGCTAACAGGTGAATAACAACATTTACCTACTTCAAAAGCATGGCAATGGAGTCAAGACAGGATTTATAAGGCATTTCAAGGTTCCTGGAGACCAGGTATTACAGAATTACATGCTGATACAGTATCAGGCAGAACATTTATTTTTTTATTTAGGATTACAAAACAAGCTGCTCTGTGTTATGGCAATATTAAGAAGTCAGATAGGATGCTCAAAGCATGAAATCCAGCACATTTCTCTTGTAACAGAAGTCCCTTCATCAAAGGATCATAAAAGGATGAATTGCTTTAACCAGTTCATGTCATAAGACAACTGTTATGGGCTATGAGCTTAACTTAGAATTTCCCTGGATTTGTGGGTTTAAGTTGGAATTGGAAATGCTTTTGAATGTGCTTGTGCAGAAACGTGCAGATTGCAGAGAAAAAAAAGAGTCCGGTGAGAGCTGCCGGCAACTGGCTGAAAACCCAGCACAGGGGGTATGTTAGAACTGATTCACAGTCTTGTGCAACAACTTTGTTTTGGGTTGAAAGAGGGCAGAAAAGATAAACTCCATTGAGACTGTGTTATTTGAGTCCATGGACAAGGGCTTGACTTTTGATGTACATGTATTTGGCAGTCAGTGCTGGAAATTTATTTACAGGGTGTCATTTGAGGTTTGCTCTGATATGCCCCACAGGATAACCACTGGGGTTATTTTGCTTGGGGCTTGCTGTTTCCAGCTGCCTTCTTTAACTTTCTTCAGCTGATCAGGAGACACTTCCTAAAGTTAACTTATTCCTACCTTACACTGGGCTCAAGCATTTCTGGTGTTCATTCCTCCACTGCTCCCTCTTAAAACTTGCCTGTCTAAGCAAATAAACAGGAGGCCTAAATATGTCCTTGTGTATGCACATGCCAAAGAAAATACACATTAATTCACTCAAGGCCATACTACCCTGCTCCTAGAGGGCCTGCAGACCCTCCTGAGGGACTGTGGGCTTTCCTTTGCTGAAAATCCCTTTATTGCTGCAACATGGTCACCCCTGAGGAGAGGTTACGGGTATTACATGTTACCCTAGGTATGCTTCAGATGATGTAAGGCAGAAAGGTTTCATTTGTGTCAGGTAAGGATCTAACTCTGGACTATAACTTGACAGATGAAGACATTTGAAACCAGTCTCACATCTGATTTCTGTTCTTCATCTGAATTGTTCAGTCCTTTGTCTCACTGTGAATTATTTTATAGTTTCCATCTACAGCTTGTTATTAAATCAGCGAGTTCAAAATCTGCTTTTATTACATGCTTGATGAACACTTCTCATAAAGTTACACTTGGAGTTGTGTAGCCGGTAAGAAATCAGTTGTATACACTTAGTGTGAGATTCCAGCAAGAGCCAGTCAGGCACACAACATCCATCAAAAACTGTCTCTGCTGGCTGAATCAGTCATATCAGCCTTAAGGGACTACCGGAACTGTCTGCCATCAGAGAGACTCTCACAGTCACAAAACCTCTTATTTGTAAATAAAAGCTAAGCTCTGTCTGGTGATGACACAGTCTGTTCCTGCGTTAGCTTCAGCGGTAAGTACTGCACAGAAATGTCACTGATGCATGGCAGTCACTCCGGCTCTCCCGGCGGAGACAGTACAGCCACGGCTCCAGCCGCTACAAATCCCCTCAAGGTTAAAACAACCACGTCTCACAATCTGATGTGGCCACGTGTGCACCACAAACTCTTTCCTGTTACTTGCAACTGGAGATCACTGGCCATGGGGTGAGAGAGAGATGAAGGCTGGACTTGAACTACTGAACCCTGAGCTGCTGGAAAGACATGCCGTTTCCTTCTGCTCTCCCGTTTTCTCTGGTGGGGGCTGCTGTGAGTCTATCTGTTGGGTAGTGTGGCCAAGCAGGGGACATCTCCAGGTGGGAAACACCTCCCTGAGAGGTTAGCCGGGTATGGCTGTCTCTTAGGGAAGCACCTGAACCCTGAGCAGCACACAAGAGATGGGGCAGGTAGCAGGAATGATGGAGATCAGGAGGAGCAAGGAGCAATTTGCCTCCAGAGCACGAGAAGGACCAGTGCCAGTGGTGAGAGAACAAAAATGACCTCACAACTACACCTGTAGCATAACACAGAGGCAATTCCAGTACTCCTGTGAACTACTCTCTGTTCTTGAATTACCCACTCTCAAGTATTACCTTTCCTTTAATGTAGCTTGAGAATATTAAAGAGCATATATGCTGAAAGAGTTTCTACAAACTTGCATGTGCAATTTTTTTACCAGCCTCTTTTGGGTCTTCAGTTCAATTGTACAAGCAATTATTTCTGACCATTCCAACAATTACTCACATTTCAATAACCCTTTTCACATGGGCATGTCACCACTCAGTCCACAATTGAAGGTGAAGACCACTCCTACTTACCAGCTGATGATCAGCAAAGGAAATGGGCCTGATCTGATCTGGTGGAGACAGATCTAACATTTTAGTAGAACTTATCTCTATAAAGCATCCATATTGTCCACAGTTGCTGACTGAGAGAGACAGCATTTATTCAATGGAAAAAGGGATTCATTTGTATTGATTGGACTTTCCCTCCCACCATGCACATTGTGTAACATCAGGGTACACTTATTCCACATCAGTAACTCTCAGACCTGCTGCAGTCTAAGTGCTCTCCCATTAAATTATTCAGGATGTCAGCATGGGCAACCAGCTTAAAAAGAAAACTCAGAATGATCTAAAAGGAAAAGAAGGTTTTTGTCCTATAAAAAAACCAACCCAAACCCAAAAAAACCCCAACCAACCCCAAACCAGGAATTGTCACGTTATTTTTATTTACAAAGATCTAATTATGGAAATATTAACTTACTTGTTTCACTAGACAAAAGCCTATAAAAGAAATCAGTGTCATCAACATATAGGCTAATGCTAATTTTTTCTTTAGAAATCAGACCTTCTTGCTGTAACTGAGGTTAAAAACAGAAGCGTGAACTACACATTATTTTAATGTGTGAGAACGGAAGCGAAGGATGGGCTGGAACAATAACTGAGTTGCTTGCTTGAAAAAATAACAGTGGAGGGAGATCACTGTCTTCATCTCCTGGTCACATAATCTGGTGGTTGTTTTAAACAAATTAAAGCAGACTGCTTTCTTTTTGTGCGTTCGAGTAAAACAGAGTTTACAGCCAGCAGATATTCAATTTTCCTGGCTAGTTTTTGGATGCTGGCCATGTGTGATTAGTGACCTATTTTCACGGCAATGAGATCAGCTATGTTTGTAGGACCCTGAATCAGCAGGTCTGTCCTTATTCCTGGCTCTGCCTGACAGGCCCATTCTCCAAACATACTGGCCTGCCATTGCCATATAGATCTGTAGGAAAGGGTGCTTGGTCATAAAAGAGCTGTGCTGAAACCTGACAGGCCAGGACCATCAGGATCTATGGTGCACAATCTGCTGGTGCTGCTGAACTTGAAATTTTATTTGACTAATTGAAAGGGCCTAGGGGTAGGAGAAACCTGTGCTGTTTATAGGAATTATAGTATATAATATATTCTTCCTGGATAATAGTGCTATTAAAACACAGAAGGCGCAGAAGCAAGAGTCAGAGAAGGATTCTAGGGCTTTAGCTTTAGATCTGAAGCAGTTTTGGTCACAAACACCTGTGGTAGACTCTTGTCTTCGGAAAAGAGCAGCATATCCCACAGTTTGCTAGTACTGCATGAATTATCATGTCCAAATGCAATTTTGAGGTCAGCTCCAAAGTATTCTGCTGTTGTTTTCCGCCAAAGCCCAGCACAGCATCTGTGCAAGTTTGGTGGTGCTACCTGGACCGAGCCATACAGAAATTATTGAAGCCTCATAGGAAAATTTAGGCTTGAGGGAACCCTGCAGAGGTCATCAGGTCCAACTCTCCACTCAAAACAGGGATAGCTGAGATTAGGTTGCTTGGAGACCTCTCAGTTGAGTTTTGGTGGCTCAGAATTAAGTATGCTGTGTCCAGGAACTGCTCTTCTGGAACAAACCTCGTTTGGATTAATATATTTAAAGAAGGTTTTGAAAGAAGTTATTATTCTTATAGGGCTGCAATGGAGACCAGAAGTCTGACTGCAGTTCTTTTCACTTAGCCTCACAGCTGCCAGAGCCAGCGGCACCAGACACTCATCTGTCAGGGAGGAGAGGAGCTCTTGGCAAACAGGCAGTGGTCAAAGCCTGTCCCCAGTGATCAGCCAAGATCAAGGAAAGAGAAGGAAATAAAGATGGACAGATTTCCCCCCTAACAGCCAGGAAAACAAAAGAGAGCAACAATGGCTCACATCCTGCCTTCATTTACCTCTTATCCTGTGGCTATTGGCAAAAAGAGCTGCTTTGACAGGATTAGAGTATTGCTTCTTGTCTTCATTTCCTGGTGGACCGCCTCTGGGTTGTAAGAAAGGATTAATTTGGTCTCATGGTCACCAATGAAAAGTATTGCTGTGCATCACCTGGATTGTCCTCACAGTGCTCATAAAGACCGCATCATCACCAGCAACACTGGGGGTTTTGTGAGGTGCAATGAGGGGCTTCCTGGGGATGGAGCCTCCATACAGACCTCTGAGGGAAAAATTGAATCCATCGACGGAAGTCAAAACCATCTCTGGTGAATGTTGTGCACCTGACTGCCTCTTACTGGAATCCCATGGTGAGTAAAAACCAGTGACTTCTGTGAATTTCATCCAAAAATACATGTAATTTTCTGACAATCATCTGACATGCTGCCTTCTTTCATTCTCCTCTGTAGTTCAGACTGCGGTACTTCTGTGGTAACCTTTCTTTTCCACCACCACCCCTGTGTGATCCCAAGAGGCCAATGAAATGCCAAAGATACAAGTGTGACATGAAGAGGGCTGGCGTCTCTGCCAGCACAACTTCATGGACGCCAGTACCCTGGGGAGTTGCGCTATGCTAGGGAAGCATCTAAGATTTTAAATGTGAGCAGTGTCCCCTTAGAGGCACAGATATCCTCTTTTTGCATTCACAATGAGTGACAAGTTGAAATGCCTGCCCTCGGGCATGTGGCAGCAGCGTGGGATACTAGGAAAAGCCAAGTTCCTTCTGAAACAAGGGGAATGATTTCATTAAGTTAAAGTCTCCAAGGACTCTAGGCAGATGCAGAAGTGAGAACGACAAAAGCCATTGCACAGGAGCGGCACTGTGGACAGCAGATAGAGCTGGAGCTGGGCAGGAGGTGAATACAGCACAGCTTAAAGCATTGTGATCACCTGTGCCAGGTCACCTTCCTGCTGACACAGACCTGAGGAATCTGCATGCACTTTACAAATAGCTTTGCTGTGACTGAAGTGCTGAAGCTTTCCTTTTGGATAGGCAGCATCACTGCATTTTAGCCATTTCTTTGTTGTTTGCTGCCTCCAACAGGATTACTGGGAAAATTTTCTCCAGTCGCTGACAAAAGACCTGCAAAACGAGCAGCTGCCTTTGATACTCACAGAGGAGGGCAGAATGGTCCTGAGAGACAAGCAACAGATTTTCAGAGAAGTCAAGAGGTGTCAGCTAGAAATTAGCACAACTCAGATTAAAAACTATCTCTCTCATAGTAGTTTAAGTATTAATGACGCCACTGTTTAGAAGTTTATGAATAACAACAGATTTAAAAATCAATTGCTTTTTGGAAAATAAACTAAGACAATACTTTAATTCCTCCAGTGTCATTCTTGGAGGTTTTATCTCTACAAAAATGCAGAGAAAATAGGAGAAGATCGCTGTGGGCCACCTCTCAAGCCACCCCTTCAGATGCTACCTGAGCTGCCTCTATATCCTTCCACACCTGCTGGCACTGGATCTTTGAACCCCAAGTGCAAAGTCTTGGTTCATTAGGACTAATGAAACTTGAACTTAGGTCCAAAGTTTCAAGAAAGGTCAAACACATTGCTGTGTGCTAGGAAAAGGTGAGAGTTCTGCTTGACTTGAAGGAGTGCAACTGCTAAACACAAGCTCAAGTGTGGGTTAACAAACGTGTGTGTGCTCGCAGATCTGCACACACACACACGAAAAGGAGAGGGGATACAGGAAAAAACTGGGCACGGACATGCAATACGCAACATGTTCCCTGCAGAAGACAAGGCAAAGGGATAAAGGGGATTTCTCAGAAGTGCAACATGAGCACCAGTACAGAGTGGCCCCTGCATGGATCGATGAGGCCAGCTGCAAGTCTTAGCCTGAACCACGGCAATCCCTACCTCCCAGCAGCTCAGCTCACTGGTCCACCAGACCCATCAGTCACCACAATGATTTTCTTACCAAAAGGGTGTTACATGACGAAAGACAAAATCAGCAAGGGAATATGAGAGAACTTCTTCATTTCTGTTTTAACTCTGATTTTTCTATTGTGTAAGCAAGCTTGAACCTAGGGAGACATACAGATCTCTGTATTAAGGTTCTTGAGAGCTCTGTGTTTATATAAAGCTGTATTTAAATTGAAACTCTATGACCTCTTAACATACACAGGTCTAAAAATAACATTAAGCACATGTTTTTTATCACAGTTAAAGCTCTTGCAACAAACTCCATCCAACATCACACCCAGCTATTTGCTGTTATGTTGCATAGTAACAATAATTGGCAAAAACAAAAGCCACTTTCGTTCAAATGAGATGGGGAATGAAGATCTCATAGTAGCCCCAAAACCTCCATGAAGCCCTTGAAGGAAGATACACAGCTAATGTTGTGGCTTTTAACTTCATGAGAGAGACAGAGGAAAGAGGCAGATGAAAACTAGAGACCAAGCCTAGTGCTATGACACCCAGTCAGGAAATGGGATGGAGTAGGAACACCCTTTCCTGAAAATCAACAAACTTTTTTTTTGTTCCAGGCGCAAGAAAAAGACACAGCAAGGCTGCAGCATCCTCCAGCAACCTCCTGGTTGTGCTCTGATCCATCTTGCTGGGAGCTGGGAACCAGCAGAGAAGCCCTTATTTCAGGCCACTCTGTGGGAAGGAAGAGGAGCAGTTTGTGCCTACTTGAGCACATCTTCATGCAATTGAAGCAGCATGAAATTAAATCAGTGCAATGAAGAATCAGTCCACAGACACAAAAGCATCAAATACCACGACTATGATTAGCCATGATGACTGGTTTGCTTTCAGTGTGGCCCAGCTCACACCTATGAGTCTGGTCACATCCAAACTTTCAAATTCAGCTTTTCCTGTATGGAAAAAAGGATTAACTCAGATGTCAGACATTCCAAAATACCTTCAGTGACATGAACTTCAGCATCTGATATATTTTTCTGAAACTCAGCCAACAGTTCTCTTCAGTTACTAGGAGCAGAAAAACACTGTTTCTCACATCTTTCTGTTCAGCTGAGAGGAAACAGCACATGCATTTGGCACTTTGTCAGTCAAGAAATAAAGATGAGTTTATAAAGAAAGTGCTGACACAAATGCTGGCAGGGCTGCTGGGCATCCCTGTAATATGGGTGAAGAACACAAGCTGTAATTGCCACTGAATTCACCCTAGGGAAGACATGCTGCTTATGGCCACATGTGAGGGACACTGGTGCTGTCTTTGTGCTACTATCAGCTTTGGAAAGGCTTCTGATTATATGTTTGATCTTAGTTGATCCTAAGTTGGAAGCTAAACAGAACTAGATAGCTAATGGCTTGTGAGAATGAAGTCTTAACTACAACTCATCGCTGCCAAGGTAAAACTGCCTACATTAAAGCAGAGCTGGTTTTATACCTTTGCCACACTGCTGAACATCACTGGTGTGCCACTTAGAGTCCTCGAATGATCATTTAGAAACCAGCAGGTGGAAGTCAAGTAGCATCCCTTCGCCATCAGGTGAAGGATTTTCTTCAGTCCAGAATTTGCTTTATCCTTCCCTTGGCACCTCTCTATCACAGCTCCACTTTGTTCCTGGCCTCTAATTTGCTCCTCTTCATTTCCCTCAGATTTCTTGCCATATAGCACCTCTTTGTCTACCTTCCTCTTCCCGGAAAAAGCTGGGGAAATAATCTTGCCTTTGCCACTGTCCTACAATCCACTTTACTTGACTGCATCTCCCCAGCCCTGTGTATGGCTTGCTGTTCCACAGGCTACAGGACAGGAACTGCCTGCCGCCCTCTGCTTTGACAGCAGGTGCATGCCCAGCTGCTCATATTGTCACACACAGAATAGGCTTTTTACCACCACTGGGGCTGGATTAGTGCCTTGAGAAACATCATTCAGGACACTCAGCTATTTTTGTTATTTTTTTCTTGCCGTTCATAGGAATTCCAGCCCACCCACCCATCAAAGATCCAGTTTGTTGCATGGTTTCCCACACTAGTCAAAGGTGATTCCTGGACTGTGTGGGCAGGAAATGTGGTGGAAATTACACACACTCTTTGCATCTGATTTTGTTTTCCCTGAGCAAGAAGACACAGATTTTGGTCATTTCTACACATACACAGAGAGGGCAGGAGAGTAAAATGAAATTAAATTACTCAGAACCACACAGAAATGGGGTAGAGCTGCTGCCTGCTTAGGAGCTATTTCTACATCTATGTACAAAGATTTTAGTGTGGTTTTGCCCCATGTGCTATCACCTTTGGAGGTGTGAGTGGGAGCCAGGAGAGCAGAGGAAGATGCTGGAGATTATGAGTTCCAGTGGTTCGGAGGCCCCTGAGAACAGCCCCAGGCAGCTGCTGCAGGTCCTGCTGGCTGACAGAACTCTTCATGGCCTCTATGTATTCGCCTATTATTTGTTAGGCACTTTTCTCTGTGAATTCAGCTTTTGCTTTCCCAAGGAACTGCACAGTGCTTTCACTTCCACCCTGTTTCTGGGAGCACATTACACCGAATTATCCAAGATTTGTATAAAACACTACCCTGGGTGTGATACTTTCCTAAAGCTGCTGGAAAGAGCCCTGACTTGCTTCTGTCAAAGAGCTGGGCTGCCAGGGACCTCCATCTTCCACCGCTCACAGAGATGTGGCCATCCACCCTGCACAGAGGGCAACCCTTTAGCCACACTATGCCCTACTGCAAAGCCCAGGAGGCAACTTGAGCCAGATCCCAAACCTAGGATCTGTTCATGCTGTTGGTTCCCTTAAGGCCCCTGTGTCCATGGCTGTGCCTGGCAAGAGGGTGAGCCCTGCCTCCACTTTGCAGTAGCCTCAAGGATGACCCAGAGAGGGCTGCTGCCCATGGCTTTCCTCCACGCTCCCCTCTTGCTGCCCTTCAGACCCTTCAAGTCTGACATGAGGTGCACGTCTCACCACACATCTGCTTGTCTCACACAGTAGGGCAGTGCCACGTTGTCCCCTTAGATCTACAACCCAAAATCTCATGCACCACTGCCCAGTCCCACCTGTGACTCACCAATTTGCTGAACCCAGGCACGTGGGGTCCCAAAATTGGAAAAAGCTGTCAGACTTCAAAAGCAGGTTATTTTCTACTAGTGAAAACACCACTGCTCAGTGGTGCCTGTGGGGCCAGGTGTCCTGTGCCCAGGAGGCCTGTGGGGTGTCAGTAGGCTCCCAGCCTGTCCTGGCTTGCTGTCTGCAGGACAGACACCTCCCTGCTGAGGGCCTGGGCTTCCTCCATCAGCTCGTTTCACACGAGGCACAAACAACCTCCCCCAGGAACACAGGCTTGCTGCCGTTCCACTTGGTTACTTATCACTGGTCTGCACTTGAAACACTCTGTAGATTTTATTTCCTATGGAAACACGACCAATTCAACTTTGTAAGATGTTAAACACCAGCACCATCCTGTACCAGGCCCTCCTAATTAAGAGACATTTTCAGAGGGAGGGTGAGGCAAAAGAGAACAGTAATTAGCTGAGAAAGAACTTAAGTTGTTCTCTCAATTCCCTATGCACCAGGCTGAAATGGTGTTCTGGCTTCCTACAAAATTACATGTACCACATCAAAAGTAAACACTTAATCTAATATTCTAATTGTGGGTTTAGATAAACATCACGGTTATAAATCATTTTAATGAGTATATAAAAAAGAAGCAAATACCACATTAACTTTTCATTACCTTTTTAACATCCTCCATGGATAATGCAATTCATTTATGGGTATAATAGCCCCCTCTACTATATGCTGTAGGCACACAGAGGAATTAAATAGTGTAGCTCTGGGGGTAGTTAAGGTGTTTTAGAGTAAGAAATGACTATGACTTGTTGATGCACTGCTCGTAAAAATAAAGGTTATGCATTTTAACAAAGAAGTCTGGGATGGAAACATGGATAATTTGATCCAGTAATTAAAAAGAAGAGTTTTCTTAATTGCTGGCCCCATATGAAAAGGTTTCTTAATCAAAGTAAAAGCGAACAGTAGAAAACTCTGAGGGAAGTCAACTTTTCTATACAAGCTGTTAATCTAAAGACTCTCCAGTTACAGTCACGTCATCAAATGCATCCCAAAAAATCATAGTTAAGGCAAACTAAGCAATGGGTGGCAACTTCTTTGCAATAGTAATTTAACTGCTTTCAGAAGTGTAGCCACATGGTTCAGTAAAGAACAGAGACATCTGGGGAAAAATACTGTTCTGTAACTCAGCAGAATTTCAACATTGACTTCAAATGTGATCAGGCATTGGGAGGTGTTTTCAGTGCTCTCTTTTAGGGCATTTGGCTGATAGTAATAGCTTAAAAACATAAAACTTTGGTTATCTGAGCAAAAGCAGTATGAAATTGCTATTTCTTTGAAACAATGTAAGCAACTATTCCACGAAGCCTTCCTACAGCAGCACAGCTATTGTTTCTGATCTCACATAATTTCTTTTTGTCTTACTCTAAAATTTATGTTGTAATATTTGTACAGGCAGTAGAATTTCACACAGATCTTTGCAGTAGCTGAATCACATAACAGCAATGATGAAGAAAATTAATTCTTTCACTGTATCCTAATTTATTACACTTGACTGAAATGGTTTAGAGGCATCTCTGAGCCACACAGCCAGTAATTCTCTGCTTCAAGGACAAGACATATTTTCCTAGATATAAACTAAATTATTTATTTAATGCATAAAGCACATGAACCATCCATTATCTGATACCTTCAAAACAATAGGATGGAGAGCAGCCAGCATTAATTGATCATCCAACTGTCCAGTTACTCTGTGTGGGCAGTTTATGCCAGATGCTATATAACCACACTTTGAAACATTTTCCACAAATAAATCTTCCTTATAGAGGGAGGTGGTTGTCTTTGGAAAAACTATTTATGAGCAGTGATTTGCCAGCTGCAGCACTTGGGTAGGACACGAGCCAAGCTCCCGTCCCTGAACAGCAGGGCCGGTGTTCACGTCCAAATACACCTGATGGAAGGGCTGAGTCAAGAGGGCACTGTGTAATTTTCCTAAGACAGGTTTCTGTGAGGTGTCAGAGGCACCTTGGCCTGGCTCAGAGGAATCAGTTATTAAAATTATAGCTGCTTTCCAAAGCAGTGGTAAGAGAACCACCTTTGACAGGCTCCCCTGGTGCCGCTGGCTCAGCAGGGCTGGGCAGGCAGGTAGACTTGCTGATCTGCTCCCCAGAGCTGGTGGTCACCATCCCAGCAGGAGCTTGCTCGTGTGGCTGAGCCGAGCACTTGGCACAGAAACAGCTCCAGCCCCGGGGCACTGCTTGGCACAAAGCCCAGGTTAAACAAACCAGCAAGGGCAGTGTGCCCCTGTGCACCAGCAGGACGAGGCCCTGGCCCTCACACAGAGCCACACTGGCTGATCCGTAGGGGTGCCTCATGTGAGTGTCACCCAGAGCATCCGGGCAAAATCAGCTGCGGTAGCATCAAAGCATCACCTTCCTATCCTATATCAGTATGGGCTATTTCATCCCATGCAAACCCAGTGACTAATCAATTAATCAAATAACAAGTTCTTCTGGTCAATAAAAATACTGACAAACAATATTTCTTCCTCTGATTGAGCTACCAGTTCTGAGAAACTTTCTGCTCTGTCAGTTGTCTCCATCCAACTTCGTGCTCCACATGAATGCTTGGGAAAGGTTTCATTCCTAATCTCCACTTTCTATTCCACAAAAGCAAATATATTTGCATCCAAGACCAGCTGCCTGTTACGTTTGCAGCTTTCATCTGGTTGGGTGTTTTCATTTCACAAGAGTTCTTCCAATGGAAAAATCAGCCTTGGAACATTCCTCAACCTACAAGGTGATGAGATGCTCTACACAACTCAAATCAGGGTAACAGATCAACATGGTATGTTTTAATAGACACCTACAGCATGTCCATTGAAAGTTTCTGTTTTATCTGGTAGGATATTACACATAATATTTTTTTTTATTGCATATGGAAGAATACAGAAAAATCTAATTTGTTACGACTGCAGTGTAAATCTTCAGGTGGCCTCAGCAGGAATGCCTGTGGGGCAGAGAGAAACTCTGTAATGCATGAAAAATAATTGCCTTTCTTCATCTTTTTCTTGCTGGTCCACAAAACCCTGATAACAGGTAATCTTGATAGTTCCAGCAATTCATAGGTAAGCCTTTGCAATGACAAACTTGTCTTTCCATGTGTGCTGCAAGTCCCAGTTTCCCCAGAAGAACCAGCCTGGGTGTCAAAATTCCAGATGCAAACCATTTGGGATGTTCCACTGCCACCTACAAAGCAAAACCAGCTTCTGGGCATGGGCGCTCCTGCTCTGGGAGGAATTTCTTTCATTTTCAATGTCTCCTACAGTTGCTCTGTCCCTTCCTTCCATTTTCAAACCAGTCCATCTTTTCCTTTCTTCCTGACTCTCTCTTACCCTTGTTTTCTCAAGTCTTTCTATGACTACATTTTTCATTTTTTCTTCATTTAAACTTACATTCTGTACACTTCTTCCTTTATGCCCCTAAAACTCACTCCCCGCCATGCACTACTGATCCCCAGGAGAGGAGCTGGTGGTGACAGGATCATGTTGTTCCTCCAAGACCTCTCCTCCACTGACCTCTCTTCCCCATAAAAGCCATTTTAATTCTACAGAAAATTATTACAGAGATTATGGGTAAAATATGACAGTATCCCTCTTTCCCTATAAATTAACTTAGATGGGTGATTCAACTTAGTGAAAGTTTTGCTAAGGTACAGGAAGACCTCTGCCTTTTCTGGACTTCCCAAGTAGAAAAGATTGCCCCACACAAAATTATAGTCACTCAGATCCAAGGATACACAACAGTTTGACATGAAGTGCCACTTCAATCAGTACCTGGGGTCTGAAGTTTTTTGCAAAGAACATGAGATCAGACCTGTCCACACAGACATGTCTGAGTACTTGAGCTCCTTCTTCCCCCTGGCACAATATCGAATACTCAGATTCCTACATGGATTTACCATGCATGGATCTCACCCTGATGGCAGGCAATGTCCTGGAGTTAACCCACTTCCTCTTCTCCTACTACCTCTGTGGAGAACTGACAAGTCCTCCAGTGATGCTTAAAGCCAGAGGTGAAATACAGCTGGTGACCCACTATTTTTTAGCAGAAGGGTTCCATATTTTCACTCACTATTGAAATACAAGCTGAGGCTCATGTGGCAATGGTGGAGACCCCAGCTGAACCCTCACAGTGTGCAGGAGCACTCAGTATGGTGCTGATAACTCTAAGGTTGTGGGTTCAAGCCCCATTTGGGCCATTCACTTGAGAGCTGGACTTGACCCTTGCAGGTCCCTTCCAACTCAAGATAGTCTGTGAATCTGTGAACAAAAAGCACAGCCGATTTCCCACCAAGCAAACCTGACCAGCAATCTCCCTGGGACATCTGAGTCCTTAGCCAAAGGCAGGCCATAGGAATGAATCTGCAGACCACATTCAAAGTGTGCTCTCACTGGCCCCAGCTCCGAGAGGGCAAAGTGCAGAGCTCGTTAAACTGCTGATGTGTGGGGGGAATCCTACACTGCTTCCAAAACAGCTGTTGGGTATGTGTTGATCTGGTCATCTCTGATCTTCTGAGTCATTAGTTCTTGCAAGTGCTGAGAGGACACAGAGGATTCAAGTAAAAGCCAGGTCTTGCCTGTACCTAAAGCAAATTCTGCACTTGAACTGGCCTGCAGACATGGTGAGGCCCTTCAGTCTCAGTGAGGAGATGGGATGCATCCTTCTGCCGTGCCTCTTCCTGGACATGAAAGGCAAATGCACCTTCCCTCTACTTCCAGCACGGGCACTGTGCATCTTCCTCCTGACAGGAACGTAAGCACAAGTCCAGAAGGCTCCCAAAGAAGGAACCAGGGTGTTCACCATGGCACCAAGAAGAAAGGGGATGAGGGGTTTGCTTTGCTCTTCACTTCATTCCTTAGATCTTTCTTTTGATGTCTGCTCAGCTGGTCCCAGAGAGCTCCACAAAATCACAGCAAGGAGACGCCTAACTAGATTGCCTAGATTTGAGCCAAGACTCTCTTTAAAATTTGTTTTTTTCACACTCTTTTTTACAAAAGAGGAATTTACATACTTTTACTGAGCCTTCTTATCTTTGCAGGAGAGCCTAACTATCTAACTAGCAAAATACAGGGCCATAACAAAACAGGATAATAACTGTTTGACTGCTTATCTTAATGATAATTTATTCTCTAACGAAAGAGGCATATAGCTGTGAGGTGGGAATTTATTTACAGTTCATGCTTGACCTTTTTAATGTCTGGTAAAATCATGTTATGGAACTGTTTGAAAATTTATTGTCCCCATTTAACAACGCTGACATTTTGTGATTATTGGCTCTGGAAAATCTACTGGCACTGTCAGGCAGAGAAAGTTCAGAAATTGCTTCCAGGGAACAACAAAGCTCTGATTTTTAGAGTGCTGAACAGTAACAGATCGTTTTTATTGCATATTTTTAAAATCCACAGAAAAGGAAAAACAAGATGCAGAGCAAAGCTGAAAAAGGAAAAGAGAAAAATACTCTTGATTAAACGCAAATTAGAGCAAGGCTTCACTCCCAGCTGTCTGAAGTCAGTGGTAAAAAGCATCGTTACTTCCAAGTAGAATGATCGGGTCCAGGGACACTCCAAGACCAGTCCTGTGCCAGCTGGGGCTGAGAACAGGCGGAGGACAGCTAAGAACAGTCCAGCTGGCAGCGAAGCAGCCTCGCAGGAGCCTCAGGCTTGTGGGGGGGCTGCAGGCAAGGAGCCTGGGCAATTAGTGCTTGTGAAGCTTCCCGACCGCTCAGGCCACACAGGCGGCCTGCACACGGACAGGGAGGGCTGAGGGTGGTCCCACCGGGCTCTTCGAACCACCAGGGGTAAATTCCAGCTTTTGTACACGGCCCAAGGTGGTGCCCCTCAGCGGGTGTCTGGCACACAGCCGTGATGAGGGTGGGCCACTGCACGAGTAAAGCCTCCATAAAATTGTCAGTAGGTAGTAGTAGCCTGACACAGTGCCCAGGAGGGTGTTGAAAAAACCTTTGCCAGATACTTCAATTGTGTTCACGCACAGCAGCAAAATATTACGGCAGAATGACCACTTGCAGGCTTAGTTACAAGATATCGTGGTTTTCCTGACCTTTCATTCTCAGTGACTTTACTTTTCAAAATTCTCATTTATCCCCTTACATTTTTTCGCCTAATGCTACAGAAAAATAGCATTTTATTTGTAGAAACCAATAGGTTTTTTGTACAGCAGTAAAAAACTACTCTGAGCTCTGTCAAAGTGCTCTTAAAATTCAGAGTGATACTGATTCACAAAATCTCTTCCACTGATGAGATGATGCAGTAGACCTCAGCTCTTGAAATACATGTTCCTGGTGCAGCAGCTCTTCTGAAGGAATTAGTTAGGCAGGGTTGTAGCTGCTATGGAAAAATGCACAGTTATCTGACCAGTTAACCAGTTTACCGCTGGGGGACATGGATTTTCCAATGCACTTAGCTTGCTACAAAATCTTTAATGAAACCAAATAAAAAATTCTTTCAGAATTGCACCTACAAAGAGAACAAAGAAATAGAAAGATTTACAGCCTTTCAAAGATTCCAGTTTCAGACCCAGCTTGCCATCACATTTGCAAACTCTGTAAGAGGAAATGGCCTCCCTGTTCCACCAGGGGAGGTTTAGGTGGGACATCAAGAAAAAATTCTTCACTGAAAAGGTGGCCAAATATTGGGACAGGCTGCCCAGGGATTCTCCATCCCAGGATATGTTCAAAATGCCTGTGGGTGTGTTAGTTAGAGACATTGTTTAGTGATGAACATGGCAGTGGTGGGTTAACAGCTGGACCTGAGATCTTAGACATCTTTTCCAACCTACAAATTCTATGATTCTGTGATTGTTCTAAACAAAACCACAGGGTACAGCAGAGACCATAGCAGGGTGTGACAAGAAATACGTAAAACTCTACAAGTGGAAATTGTGAATATTATGTTTATAGGGCTTTTTGTTATGATAGTTCTCCACTGCTGTTATTTAGAACCAGCCAAGCACTACACTGATTTCATTGAACTATAATGGTCTTTACAACTGTTCCTCTAAATGTAGTGAATGATCTAACAGAATGATTTCATAGAATGTATCGAGTCATTGGAGGCCCAGTGGCCTCTCTCAGCTGTGCATCCAGCCCATTTACAAGCTGCTATGTTTTCAGTGTATCTTTTTTTCTTCGGGTTTTGAGGAACTCTGGATGACTCTTGGGCTACTTTTAATGTTGCCACATGGGATAAGATGCTATGAGCCCCCTTTCTAACAAGGCTGCATTTGAATGCTGTGATTTTAGCCTTTAAATGACATTTTAATACTTCTCATTCGCGCTCCGGAGCTCATATGGACTAATAGAATTATTTCAGCATTTTAAACAGATAAGCATTACTTGATATTCAAAGACTATGCAGATGGAGCACATGAGCACCTCCTTACAATACACTCTGTGGTATAATTCGTGTAAAGGCTCAGCTGATTCTGTGTCCGGTCCAGGTCTGAGTCCAGCTCATGCAAATGAGAAAATTACCTGAGTGGTGATGGGTTTGGATGGTAACACACCTCTGAGCACACCGGCTTTGGAACTGGGAATTGCCACGGAGTTTTCTGCTGTCCCTGGGTGGGAAAGGCAGCTGACACATCAGTGTGACTCTGCTTGGTGACATCACAGCACTTCAGCAAGTGACCAATAAGATGCCAAAGAGCTGCTCTTAGGTTTAGGATGTACTAAATAACCCAAAGACTAGGTTCTCACCATATTGCTGAAATTAAGTTTAATGTGGCTGCAGTGAAGCAGCACATTTGATATTTTTTTTTATTCGTTGTGGTGGGGGTTTTTTTGGGATCCTGTTACCTGTCATTGGGGAGATGCTTTGCAGAAAACAGGTTTGGGAGGATTGTTTTGGCTGCACCAAAATTACATTTTCTCTCTGTCATCTCTGAGGCAGGCACAATTGCCTTTGTCCATCATCTAAGTGGGATATGCTGCTACTTCACACTAGCTCAACTTTTTAAAAGAACAGAAATAGAGTACAAAAGCAAAATTAAATTCATTTAAATTGCCCCTATGAGCATGTCACCACTTCAACAGAAAATGCACTGGTAAAGGCTGTGGTGGAAGCAACCACGCCGTCAGCTTTGCAGCAAATGGCCCAGAGCAGTTGTCCATGTGCAACCAGGAGGGTGTGCTGGGGGTGTGCTCAGGTGTCCCAGCTCGCACCACTGGGCTGGCAGATGTTTCATGGGGTCAGCAGGAGGCCTGAGACCCTCTGAGATGGCCAAAGGCAAGCCATCCTTTCCTACTTCTTTGTGTCCAGCATCACACTCACCAGCCCTGCATGAGTGTCCCTGGTGAAAGCCACGCTCTGGTGGCCCTGACTGTGGCAGGACCTGAAACCAGATTCTTCAGGAGTGCACTGAGGGGTGTTCCAGTTGCACAGAAGCATCTCCAGTCTTCAGCACAGCTTCCTTCCTTCCTTCCTGATCCACTGGGGTACTGCTAGACTATAACCTGAGATCACCAAGCAGATTTTATCTTCCCATCAAAAATAAAAATTCAAAGACCACACAGTGCTGTAATAGCCATGGCATGATTCATTTAAAAGCCAGCAGCAGCTAAACAATTATCACTTTACTCCATTAGCTCACATTCAGAAAACAGAGTTACCAGCACTCAGTGACTTCCAGCCATTATTTTAAAGCTTTTTTAAATGTGGTAATGGGGAAAATTCATGAAATGTTTCTAAAGCAGCAAGCTTCTGAAGGACTTACTCATCAACTGTTCATTTATCCTTGTATCAACATTTGAAAGTCAGCTTTTAAGGAATTCTTGCATATTTCCACTCAGATAGCACTTTAAAATACGAACTGTTAATGACTAGATGTTGTTTAGAAGGGAGAAATATTTTAAGTAGTCATTCAAGAAAAATGCTTGTATCAAAATAGAAAGCACCCTCCCTTTTTCATGGAAAATGGGAAAAAGTGTGGACTTTTTAATGAGTGGGATGGGTTCAAGCACAAGTGGCCATGGCAAGCAGGTTTCTGTCTGTGTGATCATTCTCAAAACAGCAGAATGATGAGAGTTTCAAATCTCTGTATCCAAGCCTTAAGAATTGTATTGTGTTATTGCTGCTTTAAAAAACATCCTTCCACTAGTCTGCTACATTGTGAGAGTGTCTCAGTGATGACCAGCCCACAGGAGACTGACAAACTGGCTCTCCAGATCCGTGCATGAGCATGGGAAATGGAATGGAGGTCAGTGGACCAGGCCAGCCTGAGGCTGCCTGCACTGCATTGCTTACTACTGCTGCTCCCAGGCCGGGAAAAGGCAGTGATGGCATTACAGCTCCTCTCTGCAACTGCCCATCAGAGGCAGGTGCCAACTGTACAGGCAGCACTTTGGAGCATGCTCAATGCCCAAGTATCTTAAAGCACACAGACTGTGTTTTCTGCTGCTTCTCTCTGGTGAATATCCCTAATGAACCACTGAACTGTCTGGAGGTGCCCAAAGATGAGAATACATTCGAATAATGGAGTTTACCAGGCAGCACAAGTGTGCAGGAGACTCATTCCCTGCAATGTGGCGAGGATGGAAGAACAAACACTGCAGCACTAAATCTTGTGTCAATTTTAAGAGATTTTCTTGACCAGTTTTTACTTCAAAAAGGCCAAAAGAAGGTGATAACTAGCAGTCATGTACTGCAAGAATGAATGCAAAGAAACATTCACAGGTCCGAGTGACGAGGTTGATGTTCTCCAGAGCAGATGGAGGACACGTGCTGGCTTAGGAAAACAATATGTTTTCATACTTCTTCAAAACTATCATAAGATAAAGTAATTGCAAGATAATTTTTGTTGCATGTTCTGTAAAGTCACAAGTCAAAGAACTGGCTTAAAACTGTGTACCTTAAAGAGGCAACATCAGAGAAACTCACAGACACTACACAGCACCGAAACACTCATGGGGACGAAAGCTTAAGAAAAAGTCTCCACTGGTGCCTATTTGGTATCCCTTTTAAGCCTCTGCTTTGGTCCTGCTCTTCCTCCCTGATGCAAGAAGCACGTAATGGTAGCCTACACTCCAAATAAGTGGCTGTCAAATAGCTCTACTGCCCCCAAAGCCCAGCATCCTGTTAAATGGGACAACCACAGGAAAACTTCCAGAAGGGTCAGGGTCCATTTGCTCCTATAGCAAACAGAAAGCAGCCTGGCAGAAACTACAGCATCTCTGGGAAGGTGACTGGATGGCCTTTCCTTTCGTTTTAAACCCTCCCAAGAAGATGAATAATAAGCATTTGGTGCTCACTCATCCCTTGCTCAGAGTAAAAACCATCACAGGGCAGTTTTTGTTGCCTTGCTGGTAACCTGATGCTACCTGTGCTGGACAGCACCAATAATGCTTTCTGATCTGAGATCTTGGGAAAAGTGCAGTTCCTTGAAGAACAAGGAAAAAAGAAAATCACAGGATCCAAACCAATTCAGTGTGATTCTCACTAGATATTAAGCTGCTAATATTATTCTCAATTCTGTACCTACAAAGAGGCACTGAGAAGTTGTGAACAGAACTGAAATTCCAGCTTCACAGTCAAACTGCCTCTTTAAACTGTCCGCTTATTCTGCACTGCACATCACAAAAATTTCTGCTTTTTTCTTAATGACAAGTGTACACAGGCAATTTTTTCTTCACTCAATCTATACACTGCACTCCCTTTAATTAAGGGCATGGAATGAGGAGTAATGTCAATTTCATGAATGTAGAAATCAAGAGGAATTGTTTTGGTCAAGAAGACAAGAAGTTATCACTCAGTAGCGTATTTTGGTCAGTTGATGTTTATGGGGACAGTTCTGAATCGGTGTCACAAAGTTCAGCCTTCCTTTCTCTGAAGGAGATATCTGACAGGGAGTTAGGGGTGAAGGGTGAGTACTCTTCCCAGAGCTTGAACCCTGCTCCACTGATAGTGGACTCTGATGTGTCTCACTTTTAACAGCCTTTATTCTCTGTTTGTTATCTTTCACCAACCTGTCCTTGAGCAGGTGGAGAGAAGGAACAATCATTTTTCCTCTTCAGCAGGTGACATGCAAACATATTTTAAACATCTACTGCATTTCATTTGAGCAAGAAAGCTGCAATGACTGATTGAATTGACTTTTTTCCTTCCTTTTTTTTATTTCAGTCAAAACTTTCAAAGTTTCTATTGTAAAAGTGATAGAGGAATCTTTCATCTCATTTCTACACTGAGCAAATAAGGAGATGTTGGCTCGCAACTTGAACTCACTTTTTCAGATTTTCTGACTCAAATGCTTGTTTTATTCTACAAGACAACACATCCCTAGCTGGGTTGATATACACTGCAATATTGCATTCCTGTAAGTTCAGTGGAAATAACTCAACTACTTTTCATAAAATACAGAATTTGCCCTTTTGAAAAAAGCACTTTCACTTGAAGCACACGGCAACTCAATAAGTTCAGCAATATACCTGAATGAGTTTTTCTTCATTCTTGGTAGTATGTGATCTATTCTCTCTGTTCCTAGTGCACCAAAGTTATTAATCAAAATCTCACAATAAAACATCTAGGAGAAATTTTGACTCAGCTACTCTAAAGGTCTGGGTGACAATGTGGGTCATTGTTTGTGCACTGCTGCTGTCACTTATTCCACAATAGAAATCTTGTATTATATTCTACTATCCTGCTTTGTCTGCTGCAGTACAGAATCCCCATGGCTTTGCCAACACTTGAGTTTATGTTACCAATAGCTGTTGACTTGATGCAGCACTTCAAGAAGCTGTTAATTATGGGCCATTTTCAGCCTCTTTCAGCAGATATAAAAGTTGCATTCTCTGGTGATATTTTTCATAGTAGCAGTTCTTCATTCTTTCTGCAAAATGCACATCTTAAAATTAATTGCTCCATTATGAAGGATTGGAGAAGGAAGGTAAATTAATAAAACCCTTTTCCAAATCCCAGTAATTGTAACAGGCTTTAACTCAGCAGGAGGAGCACAGATAACTTTTGTATAACTGAACATGGAGAGTAAGATGTTTATTAGACTGACTGTTGTAAGAACTTACCCTATTTTGTGGTGGAAGTGATACCAATTTGGATCAGCCCACACTTTTCTTTATCTGGCTATTGTCAGCCCCACATGCAAAGGATGTGGCCTCTGTGCCTGGCTGGCAAAAAGATGATTTTCAAATAAAATGTGACGGAGTCCCCAGAGCTAATCCAGTATGAAAAGAACAACCTTCTGGCCTAAGACAGACACAAACAGTGTCAGAAATGATGCAACAGCTTCCTTCTGCAAAGAGCCAGCAATGAGTGCAGTATTCCTAGAGCATTCATGTTAACCTCTAGACTAGCTATTACTTCAAGTGTGATTAATGAAGTTTTGGGGTGTAGTGAAGCAGCTGGTGGCCATAAGAAGCAGTGCTGAAATGTGGAAAGCCCTGCCCACACACGTTCTGCTTCAGGCACCTTGAGGGAAACTTACCTCGGATTAATCTACAGTTTCACTTTAGACCAGTGAAAGTTAAATCAAACAAAAAACAAAACCAGACTCGAGTTCCACAAGATGAAGTTGATTCTCTCACTAGGGCCTGCAATCTCTTTTTGAGAAATTATTAGAAATGTGAGATGTTGTGGAGACATTAACATTATTGTGATGCATGCAAATATTTGAACTTACAGAAAATAATTAAAAGTTATATTTCATTTTCACTCCTGCTCACTGTCTAGAACTTTCAATGATTACTCTGGATTTTTTGCATTTCCCAGCAGAAACACTAAGACAGAAAAATATCACATCTCTTCCAGTATTCGTAGAATCTTTGTCCAAATAAACATAAGATATATTTTAATTTAATTTGTACAATCAATCATTTTTTTCACATAAGAGGAAACATGAAATATGCTACTATTTTCAAAAAAAAAAAAGAAAATAAATAAAAGTCATGTAATTAAATGTGGTAAGTGACCCTGTGGCAATGATATGTCAGCCACTGGCAATACTGGGGAATACCCAGCTTTTCTTTCACTTGCACCTACACCTGGGTGGTGGCCATTCTCCTTGCTCACTTGGGCATGGGTAAAAAAGGGCTATTTCTCGTATTTTCTCTTGCACCTCTCAACATTAAGCAATTATTTAAAAATAATTTTTATCTCCATGTGTGGGGTTTTTTGACAAGGAACTACAGTCCGTTCCTTTTTTTCTTTAAAGGCTGACATTAAATCAGCTGCAAGGTCCCAACTTGGCAGATGCTACAGTACCTGTTGTTAGTGACATCTAAATGAGAGGCTGAGCCCAGCACTCATTATTCACTTACATGTGCACTTTGATAAATTCCTACCAAGCAGCTCTCTAGATTTGAAAACTATGGTATTCTGAAGTGACTTTGCAAGAGCAGAGAAAAACCTAGCAAGAAAAGTGCAGCAGTATCTCTGCTAATCAGTATTTCCATTTACATTAAAGAAAAATTATCTTCGATTTTGGCATAGAACATGATTCTTTCAGTTTTGCCGTGACTTGCACGGAATTTAATTCTGAACAGGGCAGCCCATTTTCGCTCCTAATCACATAAAGGGAAACATTGTCAGGGAAGTGCCTGTGGGTGCTGCTGGACACCAAGCTGAGCAGGAGGCAGCAGTGTGCCCTGGTGGCCAAGAAGGCCAACAGCCTCCTGGGCTGCATCAGGCACAGCCCTGCCAGCGGGCGAGGGGGGTGATCCTTCCCCTCTGCCCATCCTGGTGAGACACGCCGGGAGTGCCGGATCCAGCCCCGGGCTCCCCAGTGCGAGGCAGACACGGACACACTGGAGCAGGTCTAGGGAAGGGCCGTGATGATGATGATGGGCTTGGAGCACCTGACACAGGGAGGGGGAAGGTAAGAGCTGGGGCTGTTCAGCCTGGAGAAGAGAAAGCCCTGTGAGGCGTCTCATCCATGCATATAAATACTCAAACAGGGGAGGAAATGAGTAAAGACAAGGTCAGGCTCTTCTCAGTGGCATACACTGACAAGGGGCAATAGGTATGTATTGAAGTGTAGATGAAACAAAGTAAATAAAGGTTTGAAGTTTTTTGTTTGTTGGGGTTTTGGTTTTGTTTTTTTAATGAGGGTGGTCAAGCACTGGAACAAGTTGCCCGGAGAGGTCCAGAGAGTTATTCCTGATATTCTATTCCCAAAAATTTTTATACCTCTGGTACAGGGTAGCTTCTTTGATGGTGTCTCATGGTTAGCTTGTAATCTGGATGGATCAGGGACTGTCCCATCTCACAGCTCTCCCCAGCCCTATAAATGAATTTATTAACTACAACCATTCACCTGTATTTATTAAAGCCCTAAAAGCAATTATCTGAGGCTCCACAGCAGCTTCACACAATCTCACTGTTTCTCCTTCAGCTGTCTCTCTTCTGATAGTAACTCTTGCCCAAAGTCAGGATGCTTCCTCGCTCTGGAAAGATAATCTTTATTGTCAAGCCAGTGCTGTACAGTTGATAAAGCACACCAGATTGTAATAGCTGAGCCAGATAACCTCTGCAGGGACAGAGAGGAGAACAATATTTTTCTCTCTAACTTGTGCAGTTCCTATAACTACTCTGAGGCTAAAGCAAATGCTTTAGAAAGTGTGAGATAATATGAAAATGTTTTTCTCAGAAGTTAACTGATAGGGCAATCACAGAGGATGCTATGTCCTTTTGTTATCCATGAATATGCATTTTGTGTTTTCATGGCCTCTGTGGCCACACTGAGATGTAATTTGTTTAAAAACACACCAAAGTTAAACCAAAATAAATATATTAATGCTTGTCAATGTAATTTGAAACTTAGAAAATTTTTTAAATGGGTGGTTTTTCATACGTAGAGAAATTAACAGGATTATGCACAAGGTAACTCAGAGCAGATTTATGCTCTCAGTTGTTCACTAGAATAAATATGAAAGAACTGGATCTGAAAGTTCAAGGCGAGCATTCACATCCAGGAAACTACAATTCAGGCAGCAGAGCTGTAAAAACTGCAAATAAGAGCCCATCTTGGCCAGAATGATGCGGTGTAACCTCTTTGCCATTACGGAAGCAAACCTATTCCTGAAGCTGGAGAGGGAGGCCCTGCCAGAGATGGCAACCACTGAACAGCCACTTTTCCCATTGTTAGAGCAATGGTCACGTTCCTGAGTGAAAGGAGCTGACAGCCTGTAAATGTACAACCAAACCAGCCCTTGTGTTTGTTCCATTCAGCTCCTAGCTGAATTGCATTCTGTTGTAGTGGTCTTACCAAACTGTTTCACACTGAATTTCAGTCATGAGAAAAAAATTAAAATCTCAAACATTTTCTTCCCATTAACTTTTAACATTACATGAACTCAGCAAGAGTTTTTGCTTTGTCAGCTAGATACAGGGTTTTTTAAGTTGACAATTCATCCTTACTCCAATATTTGCCGTAACATATTGGACCCCCACAAATAGGGATACATTTGAAGCCTGAAAAAAAGCTTCTCATTGCTTGCTTGTATATCTAAAATTACCCATTCACTTCTTGATAGCTGAGAGCACTCAAGCATGTCAGTTTTATGACATTCTCTGCTGCTTTAAATGCTTTGGTTCTTCCAGAAACAGCACACACATGCTAATTAGCACTGAACTGCTCCATAATAAGTACTGAGCAGTCAAAATGTATATTTTTTAAAAGTCTTTTTTGTTTTTGAAATTTCTGAAGCCTCAGGATGTTCCAATTTTCCTTTCCAGTTAAGGCGTGTCAGGGGCACCCCTTACCTTCCTCATCTTTAAAGCATCAATCTACGAATGAGAAAAAGACTGTTCTGTCAAATTGACTTTAATTTTGTTTTAACTAAGATACAATTTCAGTTGGTATTTTACTCTGAGAGCACTGTAAAAGTCATCCTTGACAAGCTGTAAATAAAAAAAGAATTGTCACCATCTTAGTAAATTCATTATGGTTTTGATGCCTTAAATTTAGGCAGTTCCTGTAAGGCAAAACTTGTAGTTGAAACTAGGTTCTGACAAAACCAGCATGTTCTGATGGCAGCTTAAACAAATGGAGCATTAACTCATCCAGGTGGTAGGTTGACTTAAGAATTGTATTCGTAACTTGAATATTGAAATGTATACAAAAGCTAGTTTTCCTTTCCTTTTTTTCCTCAGGGACACATCTAACTCTGAAACTTGTATCCAAGCTGCAGTTTCCTTCAGCAGTTTTTCAGCTATAATGTTTGGGCAGATTAGCACTGAGTTTTATTACACTTAGACCTCCAGTAAGCACAGAGTCCGGTTTCCATAAGCACGAGAATAAAATAATATTTAAACTGCATCATCTTCACAATCTTCACAAATTTTGTTTGTTTCATTATGAAGCTGTTTTTCAGAGACAGAAGTTGAAGATGCTCCCTGCATTGGACTTGGCAGGAGAAACCAGTCAGTGAATGAAACTTTCGATTTCGGTGAAATTCAGAAAAACAAGGTAGATCAGAAATACGTCCTGTCAGATGAGAAAACTCTGTCTGTCTGCCACAGAAGCCAAGACACTGTGTACTTTTGCTGAGAACTCTGTAAAAGAATACCAGCGACAGTTCTGGGCTCGAAGAGACTGAGTCAGCACAAGAGTGACGAATTTAGATCCTGCTGAGCGAAAGAATCCCTCTGCAGGGGAACAGCTGTGAACAAACAGTGCTGAACTGAACAGGAAGTTCCAAAGAAAAACAGGAGGCTGATGGGCATATTGTATGCTCTGAGCATCACGGATGGAGCCACTGAGGAGCACAGGCTTGTTGAGCAAGCAGTGCAAAATAGCAAGGAGAGCTGGACGGGTTAGAAAATCAGAATCTGCTTCAACTCACCAAAGTAGTCCTTCTTGGGATGAGACCTTCTCTCTCAAGATCTCCTTGACTGAGAGGAATAAACTCCTTTAAGATACTGGGAAGCTGACAATGAAGCTGTAATGGAAAGGGGCGAAACCTGCTCAGGACCCTAGCTGGGAGGAGGTAGTGAGAAGTCAGAGACCACAGCCATGTCTCTGCAGCTTTCCCTGACACCCAAGTTCAGTACTTGCTGCTCTGCCTTTTTTCCCCGTTAACAAGACCCTAAGAAACACTCCTTTACAACACCAGTACAGCGTGATGATAGACGTTGTACTATCCTTGGACAAAACATACTCCTCAATAAGACAATAACAGGCAACCAGGAACTTTTTTTGGTCTGGTGCTGGTGCGAGCTGTAGGCACCTAAGAGAAAAACTCTGCTCTGAGGGCTTGAGGACCAGGGTAAAGGCTGAAATTAAAAGCAAACAAATAAAACAAAACCCTCTGCAAGACTGAAAATACAAAAATTGTTTCAAGTGAGATAAAACAAGCTTCAGTCAGACATCCAAATTCTGCTGTCTCTCATAGCAGTGGCTGAGAAGAACATCTGCAAGGACGAGTTTTGGTCAGTGTTTTTGCTCACACTGGACTTGGCAGCTTGCTTTCTGCTTCTACTGCTGCCTGGAGCAGAAAGCAAGCCTCCATCTCCAGTCATTTCTGCTCAGTTACTGCAGCGTGGACAGATCACTCAAAACACTAATCACTTTCTTTTCAATGTTCAGCACCAAGTACAGAGATTTATAGGAACTATCAGATTTTTGAGGCTTTTTTTTGTTTTTTGCTTCTATCCACACCTTTGTATTTGCATTTGTATATTTCAAATAAAATAACTTTATGTTTTGACTTCTGTAGAATCCTATTCCTAAGAGCATCTGATACAGCAGCATTTATTTCAGCACTTGCAGCATGAAGTGCAGGTCTGCCAAAACCACCTCAAAGAGTTTGTGAGCTCCTGAAGCTGCTGTTGGCTTCCACAGACATCTCCAGGGACAACTGCTGGGCAGTTACCTTCCCCAGCTTTTCTTACAATTATGGTACAACTTGTGGTTCTTTAGAATCCTGTACAGTTGGTCCTAGATTACTAGTTTTCATCTCTTTGGTCAGCCTTTCCAGAACAGAAACCCCAGTTCTGCAGCACCAGAAAACATTACCATTGTAACTGGGGTCTTGTTGGATATTTTGTTTGGTTTATGGCCAAATTGTAAAACAATATCTGCCCATTAAAAAAAAAAAAAAAAGTTTCAGTAGCCAGGGTAACTTAGATTGGATAAATGAATTAAAAATGTACCCATCCTCTCTTCTTATACTCTAGATCTGAAAAGTAAGTCACTGTGCTCTTGCCCAAACACCTTAATTTTACCACTTAAGAAGTGAACGCACTCATTCAGAGGAAGGCAATCACTGCTGACACATCCATCTGCTCACCAGGATCCAAAACCTAGTTTTGTGAGGTCTCTCATGTTAAGAGCCACCATCCCATTACAGCTGACTGCTGAAAGCCTGCGAGAACGGAAATCATTAGCAAGGTAGAAAGAAAATATGAAACTACGCTACGAAATCTGCTTTTTCAGTCATGTAACTCAGCTGGTGGGGCCCAGGGATTTACTTCACTCCTTGCAGAAGTACCCAGCCATCCAGACCAGACCACCAGCAAACACCTGGCTGCAGGAGCATTGCCTGGTGGCCACCCACCTGCACAAACTTTGACAAAATGTACACTATGGAAATGAAGCTTAGAAATAGCTTGTAAAGGATTGAAACAGAACTTTGAAGCAAGCCAGTCCTAACAGAAAGCTTCAGTAGCTTGTCAAGAAAAATAAAATTCACGAAATCCATTTCAAATCTATTCTTCAAATACGTGCAATTTCTTATCTGTGAAGAAACCTTGGTTTTCCCCTCCCAATTTGTTTGGCGTTTGTTAATGAGGTTACAGCGCCATCTCCTGGAAGAAAACAACTTGTTGCAACTGCTCCTGAAATGTTTCATTTCACTGTGCCCACAGAACCAGCTTACACAGGAGATTCTGACATAACAGTCCAGCAAGGTGAAGCAACTGGATGGGCAAAAAAAAAAGTGCTGACCTTTTTTATCTTAGTAGATTTACTGCAATAATGAGCATTGGGAAAGAATGGAAAGGTTCGTTTTAGCTTATACTCCACTTTTAGGAGGCAATATAAGATTTATAATTATAGAATCAGCACTGGGAGAGCGCAAGCTTGCTCAAACAGATCCGGCCATTCACTGATGCAAATAGAAATGGAAAGGTTTTTGGTCCAAGAGGTACATATACCTTTTGGTCAGAGGGTAAGACCTGAGGTCCAAAAGGCCCATGATGCAATCAAAATACCACCAATAAATTTTTTTAGATTTGCATTTCACTGCTTTACAAAAACACTGAGAAACTATTAGTAATCAAATCACTTTCCCATAAAAAGGGCCATCATCAGAATTAATTTTAGCTTTTTTGAAAAATAAATTACTATACAGTTTAGCACCCAGCATTGGAAAAATATCAAGGAATTGTCCCTTTAATCAGATGATTGATGTAACTTCTACAAATGCAATTCTGATCATCCAGAGGGAAGAGTAACTTCAAAAAAATGGAAACACTGGAAGATGGAAAACCCAGAAAGACTCACCCATTCTCAGATATAAAGGTATACATGCACACAGATACTAATAGTGGAGATTTTAAAGTGTTAAATTAGAGAGCCACTTTCAAGAACAGAACACATGAATCAAGAATTACTAGCAAGCAGGTATTTTAGTCTTGCAGATATATGTGGTATTAATAGTCCTAGGCACTTTGCTATATACATGGAGCATTCTGAAGACTTTTTTATGGGGCATAAAGCACATACTTTATCATCCTGGGGTTACTACTGCCATTCTCAAGAAGAAACAATACTTGTTTCCAAGAGTAGTAACATTATTTGTGTATTACTCCACTGAGTGGGACTGTACTGTGTGCTTGTTAACACATCCAACTCTACAACTGATAGAAAAAACAAAAAATACTTCAGTTACTTAAACCACTTTTCTTTCATTAAAAGGCTTCAGGGCTTGATATTTAAGGCTCTTTATGAAAAATGCAAAAAGGAAAAATTATAGTGATTTTTATGATCTAAGCAACGTGATGTAATAGTCTTGGGCATCATGGCTCCCTGCAGAAAAATCCCAGTGCACTAAAAATTTTATTAATAAACCCCTGTCAAAAGGGTAACTTGGGGCTACAGGAATACCCTGTCCTTTTGAGCACAAAAATAATCTACAGCACTGTGCTGTATTCATCAGCACAGGACAGTGTATTTACTGGTACAGCCAGGCAGAAACAGTTGGCTCTTCCTTTGGCAAAGGCCACTGATGAGCTGTGCAGACGGACTTCACCGTGAATAGCCTCTTCTTCAGCCACAGGATCAAGCAGCTGTAAGAACAGAGTTACCAAAGAAGCTTCTGATGTTGTTCTCAGATACTGTACTTTTAATAAATCTATTTCCACTACTTTGTCAAAGAAATAGCTGGTCTTCAAAATGGAGTGCATTACATATGACAGCTTTGTAGTCAAACATACTATTCTGCATGCAGACCTCAGAGACTTCCTAGGGCTTCTCTGCTTCTCTAACATCTGCTCTTGTCAGAAATGAATGTCTTTTTATTGCTATAGGCTGAAATCTGAACAAAACTACAGAAAAGTATGCAGGATTTAAACAAGGCAAGCAAGACTGGGTTTTGTAGTGACATAAAGCAAACAAACAATGACAATAAGAAACATCATCTGTTTACAATCCTAAAGTGCATGTGTTGGAACATTTCTCTCGTAAACAAACAGTACAGAAGCTCAGAAACAACATTGTGACATTTAAGGCTAACTCTGCAAACAAATACTTAAATCTCGTATTATGTTCTTTGCCTTTCCAAAGCACTATCCAGAGAGATTGCTCCTTGATGTGTTCCAAGTATTAGCTGTACTTTACAACACTGGCAGGTCACCTTTTGAAAAGAGAGAAGTGGTCTCCTTCAAAGCTAGCTGAAACAGGTTGCTAAGTAAGTCTCCAAATATATGTATTTTTTTATTTAAAAAAAAGCAGCATAAGCATTCTTGATTTCAAGTCACATTTATTCACTAGACTGTGTTAAAGCTCAAATAAAGGAGATGAACATAAACCAAATGCTCTCCCACTTTCTCTTTACCACTTCTGAAGGCAGGAGGTAGGAAGAAAATCTGACTTGATTCCTACAGAGTCTTTGAGCTGATCCTGGAAACTGTGCATTGTGGTTTGCTTTACTTCATTAGATGCCATAGCAGCATTTTAAGATTCCTTCTTGGAAATAGATTTAATTTATTGGAATAACTAAAAATATTAAATCCTAGTTTCACCTATTAACTGCTGCCAGACGAATTTTTTTTTAATTGTATTGAGGTGAATTCTCCAAAAGAAGATCCATGAAGCTGATTTTTAGGATGAACCTTCTCTTGAAATGTAATTGTGCACTTATTAAAATTACAATTAAAAATACATGTAAAAAGTAGAGCATTGCATCGTTGCAGCAAAATGGACAGACCTGCAAATGAGCATAACTCTGCTACCTCAAGCAAAACAAAGCTTCCATGCTTCCACTTAATGACCTATTGCAATATGAACTGAATGATGAGCAGACATGATGGATTTTTTTCTGCACCACATTGTCCCCATGTCACAACAGCACATTCTGCTCAGCATTCACACTACACACAACAATGGGCCCTCACTGCACACGGGCTCAGAAGCACACTGTGAAACAGCTCCCACATTCTCTTCTTTCTGCAGTACAGAATGAACCTTCACTGTGTGATGTAGCTAAAAGCATACCAAATGACACATATTGCAATGGCAGCCTTGGGGGCTTCTTTGAAACAGGTCTGATCCTCTTCTGTAAGTTTCAAGGAGACACTTGTACTCGCAGCTGGGAGGTCTGATCCCACAGACATGGAGGATATTACCAGGTCTATTTGGCCAGTCACATGAGAATTTGTTTGTTCCTGGTATGCACTTCAGGACAGCAAACAAAGAATACTTTGACCAAAGAACGCTCATTATATTCTGCAGTGTTCTTCTTGACCTCCATCTATAGAAGTACCTAAACCTCCCAATGGACCTTTTATTTTCCCACTCTTCCACGTGTTGACATATGACAAAAAAACCCCAGCCTGCTGCCAAACAGTTTCTGGACTCTTTCCAATCCCTTTATCAAAGACGACTTGGGTAGCATGTTGAATATTGCGTTGATAGGTAATCTATGCAGTCTTGGAGCAATAAATGCCTAGTGACACCAGTATTAGGAAAAAACAAACCAACAAATATGAAACGTGCCAAACAACACGAGAATGCAGGTTCACCTTTGTATGTGATAACCTGCCTTTGTCCTCCTTTTAAGTTTCCTGAACCAAACATGTTCAGCCACCTAAAAGACCTGAAATAAGTAATTCATAGACAACCAGAAATTTTTGATTTCAGAAAATTGTTTGTCCTTACATGGCCCTTGATGAATCCACCTGTTTCAACTTGAACACATGCGTTCAAAGCATTAAAAACTTATTTTCTCCGTGTATAAATAACTTCTCCATTTTTCTTGTACAACCATAGAATGACTGGATGCACAAGGCTGAAAGCCACTCAAACAAATTCATATTCAGAAATCAAATACCAACACCACTATAAAATTACACAATTGTGGTTTTTTTCTCTTACTTTAAAAAGTTTGGAGTGAAGAACTGCAAAAATAATTTGTCATCTTACTAGAAAATGACCTACAACTAAGGTAAGGCTACTGTCAGAACAGTGTATATATAATCTTCCGTGTCAAACAACTTCTCGATCTTTCATATTGGCTACCTGGAGATACAAATATTCTACCATTTTATTATAGTTGAACTCAACTCACTTTATATGCCCAAACTGGTACCAAATGAAAAAGCAGCACAGAGTTTAGTATTTCACTTTGGCTGCCCATTGCCAAGGTATTAAAATCAACCATTGCTGTCCATCTGCATCTACTGTTCCACACTTCAATTTTGATGATGAGATGGTTTTTGCAAACAAGTCACATTTCAAACCAGAGTAATGGATTTTCATCCTACAGTGTTAAGAAAAACAAGAACTCCGTAGAACTCCGTAACTTTAGTTTAGTATATTCTTCTTAAGAAAGACTCATTTGATCATCTCCACATTTGGAAAAAATTATGATAATGTTGTTTCACTTTGAAAAGGAATTGATGATGGGAAATCCAAATTCTTTTTTTACCCTTCTGTCAAATGTGGCTGACACTTCAAAAGTTGCCAGCTGTGAAGGGAGAAGAATTGAAGTAGCTCTTCCCATACATTCCATCAGTAGGCAGAATCTAGCTGTTAGAATTCAAGACACTTTCTTACTGGCAAGCTGGGTTACAGCTTTAGATCATTTGATATAGTGTGAGCGTTTTGAAATTCAGGGGCAAAAGAAAAATTTACATGAAGCCACATTCCATGGAATTCTGTGGAACACATAATTTTGTTTTGTGCCTAGATATATTAGGCATTTTCACTGCAGAGGGGAGTGCTTGAGCTGTGAAGTCCCTCAAAAATAGCATTCAGTTGCATATAAGCATGGCATTTGTGCATGACATCCCTCTGTAAAATGGGTACTACATGCAACAAATGAAAGCAGTATCTTGCACAATGGAAATGCAGATTCGGGAGACAAGCCTGAGCCTTCTAGCAAAATCTTAGTAAGGACTGAAGAAAAAAGTCTTCCAGAAGACTTGAGATTACAATATCAAGAATCTCCAGGAAGGGTGGCATTGAAAGTAACAGTAATCAGATGATTAGGAGTCCAGCACTTGTTCAGTTGAAGAGAAGAAAGGGAGGATGTTGAATGGAAACTACAGTCATATAGAACTGGATTTTTAAAATCTATGAATAGAAAAGCAGTGGAAAAGAGGGGATTGCAGACTTCTTCTATAGGAATATCTTTACTGCACTGAACCAAGTGACACAGCTTATTTCCTAAAGTCTTCAGCAGCTTTATTAAACTGACTCATAATTGTCAAGTGGGAGAAATCCACCTAAGAAGGGAAATAATTTCTGCAGAATAAAAGAAAAAAACCCCCACAATAAAACAAAAACAATATAAACTCCATCAGAATAAAAGTATTTTCAAGATTACTACACACTTTTATCAAAATACTCTTTTTAAGAAGTAAAAGCAGGGCATAGAAATTACCCCTATAAGTTCTGGGATCACAGGTCACTACTTGCCAATTACTTTTTTCTTTCCCTTCTGTATTTACCATTCTTCAAAAGTATGATCAAAGGCAGAACACAGAGAGAATTATTTTAAATTAAAATATTCTCACTTTGGTTTTGTCTCTCTCTCAGCACTACATTTTAGCGAGCGTCCATATTGTTCTCAGAAACATGCTTCTATTTCTTCTGTGGTTCAGTGTTATGTTCTAAACCACAACACAGAGATGAACATCAGCAGAAACCCTTTTGTTTGTTTTGGGTGATAGATGTCCTTTCTGAAGGAAGTTTTCTCCTCATCTAAGATTACACGGAAATATTAAAGCCTCATGAGGTGGAAACAAATCTAAAGATAAAATTGCTTGATTCTCACAAAAGCCTCATTTGCAGAAAGCTTCCCTGTTTCACCAACAGTGCTCATGGAAGATTAATTTACTTCATTACTCCTAAGAACTCCTTCCCCAAACTCAGATACAATGAAAAATTATAAATAGATACTGATGATTTTAGTGTGAGAGTTATAACTATACTGAAAAGCTCTTCTAGGGCAGGGAGCAACGCTTGCTGCCAGAATCTCTACCTGCTCATGTTTAGTAGTGCAGCACTCAAATCTTCCCATCTCATAGCAATGAGGAATCAAGCAGGGGGAAAAAAAAGTAATAAACTGACTATTGTATTTTTCATTTTTTCAAAATTAATTTTAGGAACAGCAACAACAAAATACACATTTTCTCTGAAGTTTAGAGCAACAGGGTAATAAAACCTAGAGGCTGCAGGTTTAACTGTTTGGTATTTGGCAGAAACAAGTGTCATTTCAGTCAGAATGATCAGGATTCACAAAATAAAAACAGCCCAAACACACACTTCCAAGGCCACGTGTTACTTTGCTCTTAAAAGTGGAGGCAGGGGAGGGGAAGTACCAGTAAATATGAGAACAGTTGCTAAATCCCTACTACTAAGTCCACCAGTGCAGGGTGAACTTTTTCAAAGTCTCATTATTGAGAATATCTCTTAAGGCAAATACAGTAGGAGCAGATACAGATTTTTAATTCATATCTTTGAGTTGATGAAATTTTAAAATAATCCTTCATTTGAGGGAAGCAATGCTGTTTACATGCCTATGTACTGCTTTGTACACCTCATAAAAATACAACTGGAAGTAGTAGAGCTCTCTTTATTTTGTCAACTGCTATATTAGATGCCATACTTTGAAGGAAAATTATATAAAAAATAAATTTACATAACTGAACTGCAGCGTTCTTGAAGTACTGGTAGTTTTCAATTTATAATTTTAGAAAAAAACTCTCTTGTGAGGATGGCAAGTTCTTTCACTGAAAAACAGAGCACAAAGTACTTTTGAGATACAAAAATATTTTAAGCCAAGAATCTACTATGCGAGGACTGGCCAACCATTTCTATATTATGCACAAGCTTGTTAATTGGTCTCAATTGTCTGTGTGCAAAGTGATGAAAAATACTATAGAAAGATCTAATTTTACCAAACATCTTAAGAGCAGCCTTTCAGAATTCTAGTTTTGTTTTAGTGAGAGAAATTTCATATTTTAGTTTCAAATATTTAGCATTTTAAAAATAGCTACAGGTATTCCTGACATCTTCCTTAACTGAATTACATGAATGTAATTGATCTAAAAGCATAAACACATCAGATTTATACAAATACTTGGATATACAGAGGGAAAAACAAAGAAAACTTACAATCTAGTGATCCAGTGAAAGTGAATGGAATTTCAACACCTAACATGGTTAGATTTTGTAACACTAATAAATTATCTCACTAATTATGGTGCAGTTACAATCTTTATGTATTTGTCTTCCTGCATCACCAAAATAACTGCCATGTGGAGACAACCACACTCAGAATTTCTGCAGTTTACAGGGAGGACTTAATTCTTACATTCCCACCTGCTTTGTCGGTGGTCAAAGTGAAGATTACTCTTTTGCAAGAAAGCATTCACTATGCAATATAGCTCAGCCTTCTCTTCTGTCCTTTAGCTTGCTCCACTGTAATGTACTGTAAAACAAAGTGAAGATGATCTGCCTCCACCACATTGGGTGTTATGTTCTGGTAGCACATAAACACACACAAATCTCTCAGCTTTGAATATTCTGTTCACTTACCATTGTTACCTACACCCTTTTCCTGCTTTGGCCTCACATTTCATGTTTATCATACCATTCTCACACCTAACTTTACTTCTATAAAACATTTTAATGTACTCTGAAAACTTAACACAAAAAGTTCAGAGATTAGTTTGACAACTAATTAGCACAACAGATTCTTAATTAGGAGGCCTGTATATTGCTGCAATTGAAGTAGATGAGTTACACAGTAAGATAACATATACCTAATTCACAATGCTTTTTCTACTGTATGGTTTCTCTCTAGTCATCCCATTCCTTTTCATGACATTTAGATATGTTGGTATGTTTAATCTCATTTATTTCTACTTCTAGAAGACAATTGTTACATTAGTATGAAGACTTTGGAGACAGAGAAAGCTACATTTTCAAAAATTTCTACAGCATTAGAATTGTTACTACTGAATGAGTTCATAGACTTCTTTGTTCAGGTCCTTCTATTAAAGTTAAATGTACCAGTATCTCCTCTACTTTTCCCAAGCTGCAAGCATGTAAGGTGAAGATTTTGCCCCCAAGCCCCAATGCTCACAGGAAACTGTCTCTGAGGTCATAAAAATTAATGCTTGTTTAGTCCCCGTAGCAGCTTATGCCACATACCCATGTAACAGGTTTCCAAAATAACAAACTAGCTAAAAAAAGACCAGTTAACTAAAAAAATTAAAATTCATATCTGACTTGGGAAAAAAAAAAAAAGACAACTAAGCAGTTGCATGAAACAAGCAATGAGGCAGTGGTCCCCCACCTTTTTGTAATTAAATTCCCAAATCCAGTTCATTGTGGGACTGCCAGCTATCCGCTTCTGGTCCATTTCTAAACTACCTCAGCAAACCCACAGAAGAATGTTTTCTTCTGTTTGCTCCCTATCTCTCTCTCCAGTCTTTTGGCCATTCCCTGTTTCCTGTCTCACCAGAATGACACTTGCAGCATTGCAGCCTTCTGGTGGTCCCGTGTGCCAGAAGAAAATGATGGTCTGGCAACACTTGTCTAGGTAACACCATCTATTAGTGCCTTAACAAAAGCTGTCAGATGAAGAATAGGAGATAGAATCCTCTGAAGAAACTTCCTTCATACTTTTATAACAAAAGCAAAGTTGAATCCCGAGTTAAGGAGCCACTGAGCAGCTCTTGTTTTCTCTGCTCATTTTACCTCCATCTCACCTTGCTTCCTTCCAATCTTATGGTTTGTCCACCTCAATGCCAGTGGATCCAGTCTTTCGGAATGAAAACCCACGAAAACTGCAGAAATTGTCACGTTTACTGTAAGAACATCTGCAGAGTCATATTACTGGCACTTAAAAAAGCCAGGTTAAGACGACAAACCTTCATTCATCCCTTCCTGTATGAATGGCCTGTATGTCAAAATACCTGAAAACTGCACTGATACAGTAGAACTTATTTTAACTCGCATTACGAATAAACTGCACATGCTGTTTTACAGACAATATATATTTGTAGACTTGCTCATGCAAAATTAGTGTGCACAACAGGGATATTGGTTTTCTAATCCCCACACCTGTAAAAATGACATTTATGCCTGCTCTTTTTGAACTGTGCCCAAACTCTCTTTTTAATATAATAAATCTTACACATAATTCATCTGCCAGCCAAACCAATTTATGAAGCTGAAACAAAAAAGAATAAAAAGTTATACAAAAAACATGGTGCACCTGGACACTTGATTCCCACCTCCCCCCTTTTTTGTTTACAAGTAGAAAGAATGAATAAAAGAAAAAAAAATCATGGTCACAAAATTTCGACATTTTAATCCTAAACATTACAGGGCAAATGGATGTTGGAACTTATTTCCATACACCATGAGTCAATTTTTTAATTCCCAAATGTGGCCAAATCCACTAAAACAAGAGTGGTTAAACTCTGGACTATGGAAATACATTTCTCAAATAAATGCTAGAAAAGCAATTATGGGAAAAGCCAACTGTCTCCATAAAGGTAAATAAAGTGGAACAATGTTTAGATTAGATACTTTTTCTGTTTCTTACTCATAACCTGTCAATTCAGTGCATCATATGGTTCAACATTATGGTCCCCATTTTGGACAAACATCTAACTAGTGTCCATTGATTCCAAGTTAGTGGATGATGAATCTTTTTGGATACTTTCAAAGATGGCTGCCAGCTCAGGGTTAGAGCTTATCTGTGACTGAAATTCACTCATTAATGGACTCTTCTCTGCTTCTGGAATGGTTAGAAGTGCTGCTACAGCTCTCATAGCAGATCGTTTTAGTTCATCTTGCTTTTCAAACTCCTGTTTCACTGAGTTCGCCTTTACCTACAGAAAAAACGAAAATATGTTTGAAACTTTACTTAACCCTCCCTCTAAATCTACCTTAAAAAATGTACCTTAAAAAACCATATTTCCTCTCAAAATTATCTAAGCTCTTAAAGAAAACAACCAAACAAAAAAATACCCCAAAACACCTTTTTAGCAGAATTTTTACCAGCAGTTTACAAATAGACTGAAGCTTCAACGCTGCAAGGTAAGCAGAAAAAAGTTGTAAGCTGCCAAGTCAATCACCAAATCAAAGCAATTATAGCAGCCAACCTTTAGCTAGTAAGGTCAGTAAATGACATTAAACTGCTATTATCACAGTACTCCCAGCTTCCAGAGAACAGAACTTTTTTAAAAAGTTGACCTTCATTAGAATAACTGCTTAACCTTCTGCTGTAATTCTCAAAGACGTTTCAGTGACACAAACATAAATTATAATTAAAGGCAGTCAGTTTTTGTGATGTGAAATATAGCAGACTAGAGTATGGAAAAGTAATGGAAAAGCAAGGTGAATCAGGCAATAAATGACTGTCAGAGCATGCAAGTGAATCAAGATCAGAGCAGGAATGGAAGGAGACTAATTACAAAGATCCAATAATCTTGTAATATAAATGAAGAAGAGGAAGGGTAAATGACAAAAAGCCTAACAAAACCAGGACTACTTTTACACTGCCATCACTAGCCAAATGCTTGTCTGAAACAACACCATCATCAGAACTCAAAAAACTCTCAGTGTTCCAGTTTCACTATTTATAATGAATTGAGATTTACAAGTTGCCCAAGTGGCAGCTAAATCTTTAAGGAACAAAATAAAAGGCATCAAAAACCAGAGAATTTTAAAAAAGATGCTTACAAATCTACCTCTCCATTTGTAATTTAAATAAATTTAACACTTGTACAAAGATCCATTCATTTCTAATCTAAGTATCTTGCCCACTGCAGCTTATCAACTATAATTCAGGAAATGCTGCAGCAGCACAGAAGTATTCTTTACACATGAGTTCGTTTATATTTCTACAAGAAAACACGAAATAATGAACTTAAATAAACTGAAATACCTTAGTTGTACACGTAGCACGCAAAGGTTCGACGAGCCTGTCCAATCTCTGCAGCACCGCGCTCGGACAAAGGGTAGACAGTCTCACCAACATTAAAAAGGTGAGCATCTAGGGTGAGGAAAAAACCCAATTCAACAACAGTTATGACTGGCACATACATGGAGATATATTTCCTACAATGCTGTGTAACCTTTTGAACAGTTACACTTTAATGAAAATGGCATATGTAGTGAAGTACTTTAGCATATGAAGTCATATTTTTACCATTTCAGTCCATTCAGTATTTAAAAAATATTTTGACAAAGTCCCTGCTTTCACAGAGAAAAATGACAGCTAACCTTAATATCATAGTGATCCTTCAGACCATCTTCAACATGGTTTAAGAATTCAAATATATCTAGTCTATCCAAACAGCTATCCAATAGAGTATACATGCACTCAAAAGCTGCTTTCCTTATGTCCAATCCATCATCAACTGTATGCTTAAATGGTCCCATTTCCACCTGTCAGTGAATTAAAAAAAAAAAGTTAAGTAATACACATTTTTAAAAAAAATAATCTACTTATACATATTTAGCTCTGGTTTTCTCAGTTAACATACCTCTCTGATTAATTCCTTTCTGACTTTTGTTTCATTGTAAAGATGAGGAAGCACAGTATCTAAGAGGTCCCTTATCAAAGATGGTTTATTGTGGGCAGCTGAATTAAATGTCACTAGGGCTACTCTCCTGACATTGAGATCTGGGTCCTCCAGAGTTTTCAGAAAATCACCTGCAAACACATACAAAAAGCAAGCAACCTATGAGGATCTTCTTCATTCGCAACTTTAAAAATATCTTTGCTGAGTTTTAAACTTTCAAAAAGACGTATTTAGTGGACAAGCTATTTTAATACAACCGACACCTGCTATTTCAGCATGATTACACAAATAAAGGATTAATTATAATCATATGAAAAGTATTAATATAATCGTTATACAGTATTCCATATAATAAAACAGTAGTTGAAGAAACACCATCAAAATAAATGGCCATCACAATGACATTTCAACGTTTTTCTAAAGATACAGCATGTAAATTAATGCAAATTACATTTAACCTTTTCTTTTCTCCATTTATTAGAATTCTCTCAAAATATGCATTAGAAAACCAATTTCAATTTCTGCAGTTCAGGAATTTGAGAACACCTCTAAAGGAAACTATCAACATACTGACTTTTAACCCCCAAATGGGCATACACTGAGAATACGTACATTACTATAAAATATGCCTACTCAGAATATGCCTAAAATATATATGCCTACTCAAAATATGCCTACTATATTATTGCAGCATCACCTCTCCCATCCCACCCTACCTTTGGGCATTTTTAAATTAGACTTTCCTATACTTCCATAACACAGCCTTGTTAAAACAAATGACTGCATTAATATCTCCTGAATGTTTGTGAAGTTGTACTAGCAACTTCCATGAGGAGTGAATATTTTTCTAAGGAGGAAACCAACAAGGTGTAAAAACCAAAGTGACTCTTACACCCACCAAAAAATGGGCAACAAAACTCAAAATTACTGAGATTTTTAAAGCACTAGATATTGATAGCTTTTTGATTGAATAATCAATCAATATTTCCAGAAACCAAAGGAGCACTGCAGCTTCAGTGGGAGAAGGGAAAACCTACAAGCATAATACTTGAATATAACATTTAAAAAAAAAAAAAAAAAAAAGCACTTAGTGATGAAAATAACACATAGTAACTGACTTCATTTCCCTATAAATAAAAACCTTGCTCTTCACAAAACTTTATGCTTTTAAGGATAAATCTTTCCCCTCCTGTTAGGTTAAGAAGCATAGAAGATTTTTTTACAGATCTTTAAACCTGTAATTAATCAAGCATAAAACATTCACCATAACATATTAAAAAAATCTACAATACTTTGTTATACAAATGAGAAAAGATAAAAAAAGCCACAGCATCGCACAGGTCTTTATCATACTGATGTTACACTGAAAGCTCTGACTACTTTATCCCTGTATAAAAATATACACAATTCCAAATGCTTTCAGACCATAAGCATTACAGAATCATAACGACCTGTATTTACAATTCAAAACCTGGTAACACTCAGAATAATTCACACAAGCATACATGTGTTAAGTACTGAATGTAATATATTCCCAAGACCACACTTCTGGGTGAATATAGTACACTACATCAAACTGATACAATTTGGCAAAAACACTGGAAAGGAAATCAGTTTTTGGATCCCATCCTACTAAAAAGCCCAGCTTCTTGTATTGCCCATCAGAGATTCAATACACAGAATTTTTAATCACACAATTTTTACTGGTCAGAATTCAAATAAATTAGTGTTAATAGAAATAACTGGCTATTATGGAAATACCTTGTAACTCTTCTAATAGTTATCATTAGCAGCTAACTCTAGTATCTTCAAAATATTTATTTCTGGTAACACAAAGAACAAATTTTAAATGTAATTCTATTGCCTGAAAACATAGAAGCTGTCAGTATAAGTGGAGTACTTACCTATGCAGTTCTTCAAGAGTGGGTCTATGGGTTGTGGATGATCAGAAATAGTGAACTTAACAGCAGTAACCACTGAACTTCGAGCATATGAGGACCCTAATATGAAACAAAAGTGTGAACATGCAGGATTAAAACAGAAAAACAACAGAATCTACATCATGTTCAATGCCACTCATTCCTCTTAGACTTGTAATACTCATAAGAACAGCAAACAAGAAATGCTATTTATTACTAGCAATGCAATACATAAATAAATCTATGGATAAAACATTTTAAACAGGGGGAAAATACCATAACATTATAATAAGCATGTAATGTTAGCCCCTACAGAAAATTTGAGCAATAAGCCCATTAAAACAGATCATTTATGATTACAAATAGGCCTACAAAAATACTCTCCCCTTTACAGCAGAAGCACGTGAAGAAAACAAGTGAATATGGTTCTTGATATGAGACTGATTCATTATGTACAAAGATCCTTCCTAGTCTTTAAAAATTTCAGAATCCTTATCTGAAAATTAGGAATATACTAATTTACACCAAAAGGTCAAAATATTGCAATTGGTTTGTTAATTTGTCCCTTAGTCGCCCATGCTCCTTCTCCTTTAAGTTTATAGCTCCTCCTTAAACATAACATTGTTAATTGAAATATAAAGTCTGAAAGCAGAACACAAGTAATTCTTGTTGTGTGTGACTAACAAAACAGAAAACCTTAACCTTCCATTGTTTGGTGGGGGGGGAGCAAAACTTCAAGAGGATCACAACATTTCAGCAAATAACTTGAACAACTAGATCAATTTATTAATAGGTATCATAAAGCCATCTGCTACAACACATACTTGCATTACTACTACTCCTCACCTGATGCCAAGTATCCCTTGAGTCGTGGAAGCAGAGTCTCTGGGTCTATTAACGTAAGCTTGCCCAAGCATTCAGCAACAACATTCCTTGTACCCTCCTCTGCACATTCACAGTGTTTCAGGAGTAAGGCCCAGATGTTCTCAACATATGGTTTGAGACCAATCACTGACGCAGAGCTAATTATTTCTTTCAAGGAATGCAGAAGAAGGTATTGCCTCTTAGGTTGACTGGTTATTTCTTGTAGGACAAACGGCAGATACTCAGGAAGATTGCCAACACTAATACTGCCTAAGGCATATGATGCCGCTGACTTGACTTCTTCACTAGGAGAAGAGAACGCTTCCAGTATTACAGACTTCAGCTCAATTTGTCCACTTAAGTCAATGTGATGCCCAACTTCCCCAAGAGAAAGCAAAGCCAAAAGACGAATGGAATCTGTGGACCTTGAGTTCTTAACGTCTTGAATGAACTGACCTACAACAGCTGGTCCTTCCTTAGGGCAGGCTCGAGTAAGGGCAGCAACGCATTTGGCAATGGAATAGTAAGACTGCTTGTGAGTAAGTGCTGTGCTCTGCGAGTACACTGGACCCGTTAACATGCACAGTAAATCCATGTAGCCTAAATTATTTGTACCAGTCACAACCAAAGCTTGGAAAAATTCTAGCATGGCACTAAGTGCTCCACCCTGAAGTAGGGGTGATCTTACCAGCCCAATAAGTTCATTGAGAATGGAGCCACTAATCTTTGACAGGGAGGAAGGATATACTTTAGCCAGCGTTGTCAGAAAACTGATGGCCATCTGTGATACATGCATATCACTTTCGCTAATCAGAGGTGGAAGCTCATCCAGGACTGCATCAATCATGGCAGCTGTCAAGCTGTCACTGTAATTCTTAATTAAAATATCTAGCGCAGAAAGAGTACCCAGCTTCAAAGCTCGCTGGTTCTTTCTCAAAAAAGAAGCAAGAATAGGAACTCCTTCCCCAAGGATTGGTCTCAAATCTATCTTCAAAGGAGAACCAGCAATCAATGTCATGGCCTTCACTGTAGTTAACCGAGTGATCTCATTCTTCAGTCTCTCTAGAAAGATCTGAAGCGTACTAGGCAGGTCTGAGCCTAGACTGTCACCAAGGCTACAAATTATTTGACCCATGCAAGATATTGCCCTTTCTTTCACCTCCTGATCAATGTCAGCAGCCTTTAATCTCTTGATTGTACAAGTAAACAAATCTTTGATGTAAGGAGTAGCATCAAAGGAAGTAGGCTGGTCTAAAGGACGAATAACCTTCACAAGTTGTTGGGTAACCAAAAGTGCCTCTGATGTTATCTTGTAAAATGGGTCACCAACACAAGCTACAACTGGAGGTACCAATGCTTGAACGTGAGGATGAAAGACTTGGGGAGAATGATTGCAGAGGATCACATACAAACAGGACAAAGCATCTATCTTCAGATTAGAAGAACTTGATTTGTCATTCAGTGAAAAAATTATTCCTGGAAGAAACCAAAAAATGTATTTTTAGTGCAGGTATTTATAGAGTCTGCTGGAACACTTTAAAATTTCTGAAGGAAGGCAGCTATACCGAATTTACATCTTCCAGTTCCCCATCTTTCTGAATGCTTCCAAACCTCCTTCATCACTTTATTCAGTCAATTACTTTTGAAGTTTCCTCTGTGGAAGGATATGGGCCATGCAATGGTTTATGACATATTTTCTTAATTATAAAGAAATTCTGAACCTTTAACATTTCCAACCTTACTTTCCACTGTGACTTCAAATTTCAACATTTTAAGTTTTAAAAGCTAAACTATGGACAATATCTTTCTCTGTTGGGATGGAAAAGAAGGCTCTTTGGTCTTGTAACTAAGAAGCAAATTAACTTTTTTTTTTGAAAGAACGAAAAAACCTTCAATCTTCTTTTTAAGATTAATGGAAATATGTAACTCAAATATTTATATGGATCCACACAATAGCTAATTATTTTGCCATTCTATTTCAACAGAAGCCACACTTCAAAGCTTTCATAAAAAGCACAGTCAGGACTTAAATATTCCGATATTTCGGAACTTCACATACCATTTATTAGTAAGCATTTAAGTTAATGCTGTTTCTCATACCTGGTACAAGTACAGGAACATGCTGAGTTAGGGCTCCAGGTAACACATTTACTAGCTCAGTTAGCATGTTAAAGCAGCACTGACGAGTCTTCACACTTTTCTCCTTCATCTGTTTGTGCAAGGCTTTAACTATGTTGGGAACCTGCAACCATCACACATCCGTTAATTGATTCAATAGCTGGTATTTCTTTCATTATTGATCACTGGGGGGGGATATAAAGAAATATGTGCAACCTAACCCTCTGGTTTCTCTACAGAACTAAAGAAGTTGTAGAAACACTGGGAAATAAAGATTCAAAATAGTTGCTTTTTAAAAAAAAAGTAATTTAGCCCTGAAAGGTGATTTGCATTAATAAAACTGTAGAGAGCAACAATTGAAAAGTCACCTAAATAATTCCCTTAGATAAGTTTTTCAGCATTATCCTTTTTATTCTGCAAATAAAGTATGTTGCAGCAGATCAAGTTTTATCTTGATCATTAGAGCTTACGTCTGGATACAGAACGCACAAAGTAACTCATACTTTGGCAATTTGGCTAAATAACATAGGACATGCAACTTCTACAGGTGAGTAAACAACTGATATTAAATAAGCACATTGGTATGAGTCAATTTCAGTTTCTAAGACTGCTGCATTTTTTGGGCCACCAGTTTACCCAGCTTGCTGTTAATGTTAGTACTACAGGAATAAACCATAACCCGTGTATGAAGAAAGCACAATAAAGCACATTGAATGAACTATTCTTGTGAACAGGGGGCAACTTCAACATGTCTTCTCAAAGATAACAAAAATCTTCACAAGTAACCTGACTCTGAAGCATTGTCAGAGGTGTCTCTCCTTGTTCCATTGCATCAGGATCACAAAGCCAACTTTGCACTGGTCGAGTTTGTTTTAAAAGAGAAAGATACGCGTGAAAAACATCTGCTTTAACATTCTCTTCGCGTTCTTTGAATCTGGCTATTAAAGCAGGAGATACAGTTTTGTAGAATTCTGGAAGCATTTCGTGTCGTGTGCTAACCACAGCATCCAGACATTTAGCAGCTGCACGCCTCACTTTCCAGCTCATGTCATCATCATCACTATATTCATCATCGCTCCCTTGAAAAAATAAAATATGCATATGTTCAAGTCTAGACAAGCAAAGCGTCAAGTTTTATTTTAAACAATTAAAAAGAACACAGTTGGGTTCTTTGCATAAGATGAACTAAGAAATAGGTTCAGAATTATGTTAAAAACCATACATATAAAAAGCCTTCTAAAGAGCCTAACTTGTAATTCTCAGCCAATTTTTTCACGCTAGTCTTGCACATATATTAATTTAAACTGCAAATAGGAAGAGGAGCTCCCCATCGTATTTCCAGCCTGACTACTGATTTAAAGCATATTCCTCTTAATTTGTGATATAAACAACAAAGCAAAAATGAATACTAGCTGATCAAGATTCAAATGATTCTGTATGCTCCTTTCTAGGGGTTAATCAAGCTATACAGCATCCCCAAAAATAACAAAATGTATGAAATCAGCAATATAAATTTTTCAGGTCTTCAAGCAACAAATATGCAGCTCACTCCTTCCTTAAGTAATGAGAATGTTATGCTCTCAGTTCAGATTACTTGCGTGTCCAAGTTTCCACAAAGCTTATATCTGGCAATGCTTGCCATAAAATACCTTATGCCTTTCAGTCTGAAACACTTTTTTCCGACCAAAAAATATCGAGTCATTTTCAATCTATTCTGATTTTATGCATTAGGTAGCAATATATGATGGTGGAAAGTAGTAAGAAGCCTTTCCCATGCTGTATATGTATTTTCAATTCATTTACTGATGTTCTCACTTTAGTTATATCATGCCACACGCTTCTGACTTTTTCCATCTTTCAAGTATTTTAAAATATTTATCTTGTATTTTATGTTCACCCTCAGAATTACTGATCTCCAGCAACGACATCTTATACTTTTATTCCAAGAAGTGAATTCATTAGCTATGTTTAAAAGAGGTACACAACAGTCATTCAAATGCTGGTACTCAAGAGTAATACCACCCATACCAATTTTCTCAGATGGGTGCAGGATCAAAAGCTCATCCTCTCCCTCAAACCAAAAAGACAATATACCTTGATCATCATCATCACCACCATCAGCATCCATTGCATTTTCATCTTCATCTTCATCATCATAATTGTAATTAGGATCATAAGTAAGATATTTTAGACAAATGTTTATAATAGTAGATACATGAGGATAAACTTCTTTAGGACACCTGTATAATATAAAAATACAATCAACGTCAAATTACTTTAAAGTACTAAAATATTCCGAGAAGATTTCATGTTGCATACTGTATTTTGGAGACATTAGCCAAGACAACATCAAGGCATCCACCTGAACTAAAGAAATTCGAAGGGAAGGTCAGAAAGGGCGATGCCACTGTGTAACAGGATCTGCTAGATTGGAAGGTTGCAAAGAACTCAGATATGTCTTTGGATACCAATTTTTTACCACCAGTATTGGACACAAATATTATTAGAATACTTCCCACCTCTTGTTTGCACAAGTAGCAATGGAACAGTAGAAAGTTTGTACAGACATAACACACTGCTTAAGAGTTAAGTTACAAGATAGAGTTATAAGAACTGTTCCAGCTCAAAGCTTGCAAGAATATTTTGTATGAAGGAGACTGTCTCTTGACAGCTTACAACCAAATGACACACTATTAGATCTTAAGAAAGCCTGAAATAGGTACCCATGAATGACTTACCTCCTAACAAAAGATTCAAAGGCTTGAATGCAGTACTCTCGTAGTTCATCGTCATCTACATTACAAAACTTTACAACCAAAGGAATTATTTTCTCAAGATATTCACCTGGTAAGAGAAAAAAATTAGCTAAGTAATTGCTGTCACTGAAAAACTTCAAAGTAAAAGATAATTTATATATTTTTCTTACCTATTCTATGACCTGCTTGCCTACTGATAGCAGCAATACACTGTATATAGGTCCTAGTTGTTGACATGGAATCATTTTTAGACAGCTCTGTCAACAGATGTTCAATGAGGTCAACAAAAACCATATTGCCACAACTCATAACCAGGTGACCAAGAGCAATGATGGTTCTTTTCCTCACAGCAAGTCTTGGGCTGGTCAGCTGGGGGAGCAGACAGGTCAGAATTGAAGGATGGAAGTTAACAAGCAGTCCTCCTTGCCTTAAAATAGACAAAACACAAACTCAAAACCAATTGAATCTAGATAACTTTGTTCATATACTGTAAAACAATCCTTCAAATATTCCCCAAAAATCACAAAGATTCCAACCAAGTCTTTAAATTTCAGTTTTTGGAACTTTTTAAAAGTAGAAATGAGTTTAAAATACACCCTCAAAGCAATAAACATTAAAATAAGCTTAAAACTACAGTTCTCAGAAGATTAAACAATAATTGATCTATCAATCAATTATCTTCAATACATTCACTTTTTTTCCCTAAATTAAGTTTCACCTATACTTAATATTACCATATAATTTTATATAACTTTGAGTAATTTGATTTTAACATTTGGAAAACTGAAGTTCAAGCTTTAAGGAATACTTAAGAGCATTCACCAGCATATTAAAGGAGGGATGTTTACCTGCTCAGCATATCAGCCATAATATCCAGTGCCTCAAGTTGAACAGACACATCTTCCTGCTTGGCTATAGCACTAGTGAGACGCCCTGTGATCTTTTTGCAAACATTAGCTGCTAATGCAGAACCTGAAAGTACAACAAAACCTCAGCATTTCCATAATATTAAAAGAATACCGTTTATAACACCAGAGATCATGTTTGTGACTATGGAAAGCAACCCAATCTATATAAGGAAGCTTTTTCCACCCAACAAAACAAGCTTAAACAGCCTTTAAGGTAAACAGCCACTGTGTTTGCTAATATCATGTACGCTCTGCATTAGAGCTGAAAGACTATTTATGTACAAACACACTAAGCAGGGGGGCTTCTTGTCCCAGAAGGTATACACAACAGAAAAACACTGCTTTTGGAAGGGCAAGCAACGGGAAGTGAAGGGCATGACAAGCAATAAATGAAAGGACTATAGGTAAAAATGAAGGCATAAACTATATGGTAAGGAAAAGCACAAAAGTCGATAGAGCCACTGCTAAAGAATGGCAAAAAAAAGCAAAATAAAATGACTTTGCACAAGAAGCTACTTAAAAAATAAGTACCTGAAATACAACTGAAACATTTGAGAAAGGGGGGAAAATTTATATCCAAAGTATTTTAAACTACAAGTAGAAATCTTTACAACAACTTCATAGTTCCCCCTTCCTCCAATTGTCTAACATTGTTTCAAGTAATTATGAGAAGGAAATCATGTCATTGTAACAACTGCCCAGCCGTTAGTACTCATCTTCACATGCATGAAATTCTTCTAATTACTTTTTGCGAATTTCAATGTAAATTAATACCATTCCAACCTACGGTAAATCTAGTTTATATATATAATGGCTCATTCTTAACTACAAGTAAAATTGAAATATAACAAGTGGACAGTCTAATGTGTTACCATGAAGGCTAAGAAAAAGAGACAACAAGCTGTGTTTGACTTGGGAACAAGAAATAATACGCTGTTTATTTTTATAGGAATAGTAATTGAAAGATTTTGCTACATTTTTGTTTGAGCTTTACCTCTGCCAAAAAACTCCTTTTGTTTTGTGCAGGCAAACAAAAATGTAAAAGCTTAAAACAATTTATGTAAAATTAGTTATTTATGTAAAGCTTATGCATCTCACTGCTGCTTGATAGAAGCAAGATTTACATGTCAATTTTCAAAAAGGATTAAAATCAGAGCTTTTTTTTAATTGAAGAGACCTCAATCTCTAAAAATGTAATTTGCAAAGCCTTTTTAATCACTCGCTATTCTCATTCATATCCTACACTATGATATCTGAAAAGCACTTGAGTAAAAAAGTAATGGTATTAACTGATGCGCTGTTCAACACTAGTATCTCTTTTAGAGGAAAGACTGCCTTCGTTTAAACCTGCAGGTAAGACTTTCACTAATTTAACAGGCAACCGTCAAAAACACAAGGTACTTCCCAAAACAATTCCTAGAAAGTGAGACAAAAAAATCAGATGGTTAAAGAAGAATACAAGAGTTGTAATGAATTTTAAAGTGTACTATCAAAGACCAAGATGAGATTTAGCTGTTACTACAGCCTATAAGTGCTCCACCAGGCAATTATTAAAATAGAAGCTTTTACACTCAACTTGTTATACTGACGTTCATATTCTCTTGAGTTTGTTTTCCACATCAATGCAATCCTTCAGTAAAAAAAAATTTCTTAAACTAGTAAAATTTGGCAATATAGTCAGAAAAGGAGAAACTGAAAGGGTATCATATGTTTTCACCATAACCACGACTAGTTCCAATGCCGAATTAATTGAATCCTCTCCCCTAAAATCCCCAACTTTTGTATTTTTTTCAGTTGGTAAATGATACAACCACATAGCCTTGAGTAAAAAATGCCTTACCACTGGAAGCTGGGGGGAGTTCTCCAATCACAGTTTTAAGACCAATGCTTGAAATGTCACGTAACTGTTCTTTATCTGAAAGCATGTTTGTACAGAGGGTATCTACAATGGTCTCCACTTGATACTCCTTCACTTTACTCACAAGAGGTCCCAGGCTGTATAAACAAGAGGAAAGTATTAAATTGGAACCATATTATTTCAGTATTTTGCATTCAAGTCATAAACTTTAGATTGGTTTTGGTAGCAACACAAAGCAGAATTTTAAAATCTGAAAACCTTCATCTGGTTGGACTGGTAACTTGCCTCCATTAATGAAATAACAAAATACTCGTTTAGTACATTTTTTATTTGGAGCTGGAAATTGTTTTTGTACGGCTGTTCTGCTTCAGTCTCAAAATCAGAGTCCCTCTTACTTCTCAGTTCACAACAAGATTTATAACAAAAATTAACCTAGCCAGAGCCATCAGTTTACATGCTTGACCATCAGTGCCTGCTTAATTCACAGACAAGTAAGCAATACTCTTAATTACTGCATCTTTATTCTATACAACATTTGGATTTGGTCACAGCTCTATGCAGTAAGACAAACCCAAAATACATCTTCCATCCCCAAACTTGTTGTATGTAGCCCACTGCTGCTACCCTTTTTCCTCTGGTCCAAGAATTCACAGGGGCAAGACCTAATTATTATAAAAAATGCCAAGTAGAAGCAAAAGGCAGAAAGCAAGACATCCAAACAAGAGGAGGACACGGACAAGCAAGGCCTTGCACTCAAGCGCTATGTGTGACTTCCTGTATGACAGTAACTAGAATAAGGGTCGAAGTTTTAGCATCAGTGGTCTGTCACCATGTTAGGCAAACCTGGAGCTTCTCTTTCAATGGCCACGTGCACAATGCCTTACCTCCCATGAACTCACAACAGTGTTTGCACTTGAGGCACAACACTAAGATTAACACCCAGGAATATGCAATTCCCAAGGCAATCACACCTAGCACTTTCCATGCCTTCCTTCACAAACCCTAACCTGCTTGGTTTCTTTCTCTCCTTACCCACCCTACTCATGTGGTAAAACCTGCTGAAAATACATGTGTGTGGGTGAGCCAGGAGAAGGGTGGGCGGGGAGGTGGCAAACACAAAATGTATTTGCCAAAACCAGGCACTGAAATATCACTTACAACTAACTCAGTTTTATTAATGCACAGAACTTGGAACTAATTTGACGTGAGTCAAACTAGGGCACAGACATCTGAAACTGATGCTTTACGATCACATCAATGACACAAATTCAGGAAGATTGCAATTTACTCATTTTGCAGGATATTTAATGGAGATTTACAGATAACATTAAAATAAATACACGAGAACAACTTTGGGTTACATTTTTAGAAGATAAAGCATACAGACAATCTCAAGAGAACTGTTAGTTGAGATACTGACTGGTATCTGATCAAAGGCATAAGAAGAAGCCCTTTACGTGCACAGAAATGAAGACATAATGGATGGTTTCTTCAGCAGATCCTGCAGAAATGAACAGCTCTGACAGAGTCCCCTTCCTTTAAAGGCAGTCAGTCTTCATGCCCTAACCTGACACTGTCCTTTAATTTAGGGAAAAGGCACTGTACTGGATTCTTTAGATTCAATTAAACTACCTCTACAGCCACTAAATCCCTGAGAGTAGGGGTTTAGAGGACCATATCCACAATCTAATCTGGTCATTTTACTGCTTCAAGAATGTTAACTTAATAATGCAGTATTAAAATAATTTCTGAACACTGATACTGGTAAAGACTTTTTGTCTCTAACTGAAAACTCCTGATAAATCCGTACATAAACATCTGCAAACACAGATTATTACCAATAATTATCTCAGATACAAATACATCAAGCCATCCCTGGCTGCAGCTGAAACATTTCCTCCAGCTGCTGAAAAAGCCCACAGCTTTCTCCACAACTTGATTTCACTTTTCAGTCAAGCTTTCCCTTCACTGTGATTCGTTGATACATCCATGTATACACAGTTTCTCTTCAAATACACACCACTGTCAGTGGCTACTCACAGCACTGTTACACTCATCTACCCTTGGTGCATAGTAAATTGTTTTGCAAGCAGCACAAGCACAAATCAACTAGAACAGAAACCTATAGAATTCGAAGGCACAACGATTCCATAGTAGTCCACAGAAATTAAATTCCCTAAGCATTTCAGTCAGTGGACTACAGTATACAAGGTTAAAAAACCCTTGTTTTAAACCTGAACTGTTGAACAACTACTGAATGATTTTGATTTAAATATATTTATTTTTCAAATGCAACCTATGATATAATTAAAATAATCACAGCAAAGGCCAGTCAATCAGATTCATCTCAATTAAGAATAGGAAACACTTCTTTGCTAATGTTTTAAAGATGACCAAACCACTGGAATTATTCACACAAACACTATAAATTACAGTTTCTGGAAAGTATTAAGCCATATTTTACCTGAATCGGCATCTTCAGTCCTATTTATTCAACCTATTAGTTCAGCAAAGCAGACATATCAATTGTGAAGTAAATTTTACAAAAGATTACCTCAAGCCTTTCCGGCCTTCAAAATCAGTAGGTATCACTTATAGACCTTATTATTAGTCCCACATTACAAACCAGTCTTATCAGAAATTGAAAATAAACTGTAACCTTCTTGAATAAAATCAGTTCTGACTACAAAGCTTTTGCACTCAAGCATGTATTTTACACACTTGACGGCCATTCTGGATAGTTTTAAGTGCTCTTCGATCTTTTCCCTTTCACTAGCCAATAATTTGTGTCTAGGTTCTCTCAAAGTAAAAAGCTCATTCAGCTGCCTATGGAAATAAACAACAACACATTGTCTCCTTTAAGTTACACACATTAGGAAATAAAGGTGTTCATAGCATAGCTCCATATTTGGAAGTTGGACACCAACAACATACAATCAATTATAATCTCCAACTCACCCAGTAAAGGTGTTCATAGCATAGCTCCATATTTGGAAGTTGGACACCAACAACATACAATCAATTATAATCTCCAACTAGCATATTTTAACAGCTATGGAATAAGCACATTTATTTACAAGGAAGAATTAAAGTACACAAATTTAAAATCCCAAACATTATTCAAATCACTAGTAAAGCATGACGTGCAGTAGTGTATTACCAAAGCATCCAAAATGCTTTAAAGCTGCTGAACTGGATCAGCCACACAGCAGCCAATACATGCATCATCCTGTTCACACTAATGACTCAGACTCACAGCATCAGGCAGAGCTCCCTATACTGAATTACTGCCCAGAGAAGTCACTCTCATAAATGCAGAGGAACTACAGGACCACAAGGGAGGGATCACTGAAAGTGCTTATTTCAATCCCACCTTTTTTTTCCCCCATAAATAGATATATATGTGTATGTTTGTCTTCTTACTGGTTTCAGGAAACATTTCACAGTGTGAACCGAGAAAAATTTCTGTGTATAGGTTTAAATGGCAGAATATCAAAGTGTTCAAAATGAGAAACAGTTCATCCTTAAACTGCAACACCGAACACATGAAACAATTAATGCGCAATTTGGGCCAACAGAGCATTACCGACATTACTAGCAACGAGTAACAAGCAATATCAACACAATACCTGTGCTTAGAAAAACTACACTGCTTGACTAAGCCAGATGCACATAATCTTAAAAAAGCCACAGGCAGTGTATCTACTGCTGCCGTAAGGTACACAGGATAGCATGCTGGACTACACTTACAGCTATAAACTAAGAATGTGCTATAAGAATAGGATTTTCCACACTCCCTGACTGTAAAACATCCTACAACTATCAGGTAAAACATAAACCATTCCTTCAAAAAAAATGGAGACAACAAAAATACATTTAATACGCTACACGCAATTAAGAAAAATAAAGTAAACAACCTGCTGTTACTCACATAGGTTTCATCTACTGCCTGCAGTAAGAAGCTTAACGAATAAAACTCAGTTCCCTTCTGCAGGGTCAAAGATTAGAGCAGGCCAACTTTTACTTCAAGAGTACTAATGCAGCTCATTCCATTTTTATCCAGAAATGAACTGGACAATCATCTTGCAAGGTAGCTACCCAAGTACCCATGAACCAAAAAACTGACTTCTGCTTTGCTGTTACATGTTTTATCCTGCCCCAAACCAGTGTAATGTAATTGAAAGGAGCAAGAACAAAATCACCAGTGTGCTTTGTAGAGATAATAAGAAAAAAGGTCATCTGCATTTATCCAATAGAGCTCTTCTTACTCAAGTGTGAAAGCAAGCAGCGGATAAAGCAAAACCAGGAACACTGCTCACTTGTTGCTACACTTGCCTAAAAATAAATACTACTTTACAGCTGCTACAAGTTGTTTCAAATCTGCTTTAAATCTGAATCAAATCTTCAAAGAGTGACTCTTATGCAAGAGTTTCATTCAGAGTGTTTCCACTGATCTACCTGTAGAGGAAGTTCCCCTAACAAGCTGCAACACTTTTCTCCCTTCCTCAAGAAAAAAAACCAAAAAATCTATCTCAAGCGCAGATAGAAAAGTACATTGAGTTGTCTGAAATCCTCTTTCTGTGAGAGAGGGAATCTCTACTTTAATGGGACATCAAGTACCAGCCTGATGAAAGTTACTGCTGATAGTCCCTGAAGTTCACCACAGCATTTCACTTGAGAGATCGAAACACAGTTCATGCTTTCCTCAGCTGAAAGTGTCAAGAAATCCTTAACAGAAATAGACAAGAGCACAAAATATTTAAAATAAAAAAAGTCAAGAAAAATATGCTGACTGAAATTAACTTCCCAATGAATCAGGCTTACACCCAGTGTTGTAGAAGACTTCAGATCAGCTTGAACTGTTTTTAAAAAAACCTAACAGGCTTAATAGTGTTCAGCCTCTCTCATCCTTCATCCTCACCAATGTTTCTAGCAACAGGTAGATTGCAGGAGGTAAGCACTAAGCCAAAAGAAAACTAAGTCCCCAAACCAGTCTGTAACAAAACCAGGTAAGAAGCAGTATAAGAAAAGGAACAAGGAGTACAAGAACAGTAAACAGGAAGCAGCAGCAGCATTAGGCTTAGAACTGTCATGAACAATATTGTGAGTACAAGCTTCTTTAAGAAGAGAATACTCTAAAAGAGTGGTGGGTTGTTTTTTTTTTTTGTATTCAAAGCATATCTGCAAGTGACTGGGACACCCACAAAAACCAAAACCAAAACAACACAACTTGATGCATTCCAGAATGTACATGTGTCCACCTTCTACACAGATGTTCACAATTCACCTGAAAACTCTTCCATGTTTCTTGTCCCATTAAATTCAACACTCTTCCTTAACATTATTTGGATTTCTCGAAAACACTCCAAACTTGAAAGATATTCTGTCACATTAATTAAATCCATGAGTTTTATCAACATATCAAAGTAAGCTTTAAAAATTGAAGAACTGTTAATAAGAACAGGACATGCACACACAGAAGAGGTAATCTATTTTCTCATTCTCTTCCCTCTGCAACCTTTCTTTAATGTTTCAGTAGACATTACTTATACTTTCGATCCTAAATTCTGACACTAAATTCTGCCATTAAAGATTGTGATATACGTGTCCATGTGCACTGATCTAAACTTCAGGACAACCTTAGGATGTACATTAGAAATTAGTACTGCATGGATGCTGCAATGTAACTTTTCCACAAAATGCTATTTCACACAAAGATAATTCTAAGCCTGAGCCAAGTTTCACAACAATCTGCTCTTCTGATTGAGTACAAGCAATCTGTTTCAAAGCCATGGAACCATGAGGAACTCAGACATTCCAGAAGTTTGAATTGAAAAGAAACAGGGTATTTTGTGTTGTTATGAGAAGGAGGTGGGTAAGACACAATTTAACAACACTGCATCCCTGGTGAGAGTAGTGAAAAAGTAGTGACAATTATAGTACTTGTACACCTAATATCACTAATATCTGTCCTGAAACTTTACATTCCTACACTAGTTTGTCTGTGCAAGGTTTTGGTTACCATCACTTAAAACACTTCAGAAGCTGAAGCAAGCACTGCTTCTAAGTACATAAGCAGAGGTACACACAGGCCTTTTCTGCTTTGCTAGTCTGACAGGGCAAACTACAAAGAATAACAAGCTGAAACAAACTTGGCTACTCACAATGTGAAACTTCTCAAGCTCTTGTGTACCAAGTTTATTTCAATCCATACCTCATGGAATATAAGTAGGGCATATGGAGTATTAAAAAAAAACCCCTGAGCTCACAAACAAGAAACATTCTCAGGAACACTATATGCCTCTTAAGAGAGGCTCTCTTTAAAGAACACAAAAAATCAGAATAGCCAAGAACAAGAAGTCATAAGAAATGTAGCACCTCTTCAAAGGGTGCTCTAGAAAAGCCACACCATATGTAAAGCTCAATAAAGTGAGGAAGAGAGGGCAGTGAAGCAACAGAAGTCTCTGAAAGGCAAGTAAATGCACCCTGACCCCATAAAACATTTACAGTTCCTGTAAAGCTTGTAAAACCATTAACACAGTATTCTGAATGTTAGTGAAGAGGTAAGTTCCACATTTGATAACTGAGGCCGTATCTTGACCATTTCATGTTTTCACCTCTGCTCAAAAACAACTCCAGTGCTACAATTCTTCCCCTGCACATCATCTAAGGTCTCACTGTCAAATATCAACATGGCAACTACCACCGAATTATAAGCTTTTTATATCTATTTAGCAATCGAGAATTATCACCAAAGAACAAGTGCATCACTCAAATACTTTCAGCAAGGACTGCATGTGCTATTTGGTGCCCAAAACCCCAAATATTAATCCCCAATGTCAACAAAAGGTAGTTTTTCAAGTTACAACAACTAAGGCAGGTAGTCTACAAGAACGAGGGCTCCTTTGTGGACATCAATTTCATATTATTTTGTGTAGCAGTGGTCACTTGAGTTTTCAAAGATGCTTTATATTGTTCAGTCATTATATAATTCTTTACATCATAGAAAAAGAATACCTACCATTTGACAGCTAAGTTTTGCACCTCACCATTTTTATCTTCCAGTAATTTCAAAATCATCTTCACCACCTTTCTTTCACTGTCATCATCCAGCTTGATAGAATCTTTCTGCAGTTCTGTCATCAAGTCATTAGTAGCCATAAACCTGACAAAAGATGGCGAGATAATTATTGCTAAAGGAATACATGTTATTCACAGTGCTCAGGATTCGAGATTCTCTGTTTCCACCAATTGTTATCAAACAAATCACATTTAACATTGAGTTATTGCTGTCTGTTTTGTGATGCAAGTAGCATTTATACAACAGAAAGGAAGAAAAACTGTATTTGAAAATGACAATAACTTTGAGTTAGGTCATCACCTTTCTCTTATGAGAACAGCTACATATTTTACTTACATTATGTTCCACATGATCGCCACAAAGAAAAACTGACACTTTCAGGGATTTTAAACAGTCCTTTCATTAGCTATGCTGATGTTGTAAAAAAAAAACAAGCTTTTTTTTTTAAACTTTGTTAAAAAAAAAAAAAAAAACGATCTCTGCTCTGAGTTTATTTTAAAACCAGTTTAAAAATATAGTTTCTCAAAGATTCTCCCATAAAATTCACAAAAGCCAAACTTTAATTAATGAAGGGAGAAATAAAAGTTAACCTTACGTTCCATGTGTTTTTCATTTTCTTGCCTTGTATAGACTAGCTTGTTTACAGCCCTGAAAACAGCTGATCACATTTATCCAGCCCACAATACAGGGTGCCACAGTAAAGAACAAAATGAATTCTTGAGAGATCAAGCAAATAAAATCATCTTTCATATCAATTAATTTACTATTTAATAACAGTCATATCCACCAATAGAAGAACATACTGAAAAATTACTTTCCAAATTGCCTTTACGCCTTCTGTTTCTTTTCCTTCTGAAGTCCGTGTCACAATCCATTTTTCTTTTGTATGTGCCCTCTCTTCTCAGAAGCAGCAATACAGATGTATTACTCAATTATGAATCCCATGGGCTTCGGTACTGACACCAATCCCCATTTGAAGCCCCAGACAACAAGGGTTTGTAGTTAAACAGTTAAGGGTGACATTTGGACTTCAGGCACATCAGCCTCAAGCAGACATCACTTTAGCTCAGGTCATGCTTGGAAGGTTATCTCTGCAGCTTGACATGCCAGATACTACCTTTTACTGAAAACAAAAGCCAAGACTCTGCATAATCTTAATATGCATCACAAATGCCAGATGCCTAACCTCACATAACGGACCTCAACGTGTCCTGTCTTTTAATAACCCCAGTCTAATAGTCTCAAGGTGTTTCTAAGATAAGACCTCACTCCTTTTTCACTCACTCCAACAGTCCCACTGAAGCAAGCCTACAGTCTGACAGAAACCAGATGTGCACAAAAACAGGCTGTGAATGCAAACAGCATTAGCTTTTAAGCACAGCAATGAAAAAGGCTACTTCACAAGTAAAGGTAACAGACAGATAGGATGGAATTCAAGGATATACATGAAGTCACACAGTACTAGAACACTCAAAAGTGGTCTCCAAGTTACTGCTATATTTACCTCCTTCTCTTAAAAACTTAATAGCCTCCTCTCACTTCCTTGGTCAACAGCTCCTATTTCCCAGCCTTGGAAGTTCATGTCCACTTATCATCTACTTGTCAGTTCCTAAACTAAGCACAGCTTGCACATCCTGCTCCAGCAGCCTCCGAACTCAACTACAACTGAGTTCTCCTGGTAGACTCCTCCACTGAAACATGAAAACCAACGAAAACACCACAATGGGGTAGGGAGACCAGGCAGCTTTAAAGTAGCTGGTTTTTAGAAACATAGTTTTGAGTAGTTTCAATGTGACTTTTAGCCACAACTCCTTCTGCCTGCACATCGAACTTTACCTGGCGCAAAGCAGGCAGCATGTCAGCAGCTCTGTGCTCAGAGCAGTCATTCTCCTCCTGCAGTGAGGACACTCCTTCTCCCACAGCCAGACTGTAAACTGCCACCTTACATGACTGCTCATTTTAGGACTTAAGCCCAAGTTTCCATGCGGACAATATAACTGCAAGTATGTACATCTTCCAAGAAGTACATATTCCAACTCTGCATCGGACAGGTCAGTTTATCCAAAAAAAGGAGGATTACATTTTGCAGCTTACTTGAACAATGGTTTACATTCTGCTCCCTGATATCAACAATTTAACTACACCGTCCCTATTGAAATATATGTGATCTAAGAATAAATACACTTACAATTACTAGAATTAAATACTATTTTATCCATTAAGCAAATACACAAAGTTTCATAGAATGTTACTCCATAACAGCCAGTTGGTAAAGGTCTATCATCACTCATCTTTTTATGGTTTGTAAAGTTAAGATTTCAATCTATGTTAAGCATTGTTTTTATTATTTGAGAATTTCAAAGTTGTTCCAAGCTACTAGAACAGATAATTTCTGAAGCATGCTCTACTAGAGAAACTACACAACAAGTTTTAATTACACACAGCTGGGAGAAAAAAGTGTTCGCTACAATTGCACTGGACAGGTATAACCTACTGTTTCTATACAGAAAGTTTTGAACTCACGAAAGTCAGTATTTAGTCACAAATCCATTGGAATTTTCTGTAAGTCATCCTCCCCATAAATACAAAATGCAAATCTCACTTAATCACAGAAACAAATCAGCATGAAAAAAGAAAAAATCTTTTGTAACATTTAGAGGAAAAAATATTTGAGTCTAGTTTCAGAACTATTTAAAGAAATCAGGCAATTCTGGTTTGTCTCTTTTTAGACTAATCAATATTTTTTTTTTAATTTCCAAAATTTCTAGTCTGAACTCTCCAGGTAATATCACAGTATTAAAATCTGAAAGAAATTGACATAAAAATCCCATATCACATTTGTGTCCAGTGCTAAAACACTTTGTCAAAACCTAACAAGATTATTCAAACCCAACTCTCTAGTTAACTTTATCGCCACCTCTGTTTTCCTTTAAATTTTAATCTACTAAGAAGGGACTTGTTTGGATGTCATTTACTTTAACCACAAACTAAGCGCTGTAATGTTGTGGCAAAGCAAGAAAACACAAGTGCATTTTATGCCCTTTCCCTGTCTGTATTGATATACTCTCATTGACAAGTAAAGCCTTCAAACGTGAACTTCTGGTTGCACTCAATACAAAAACTATGCAAATGTTTTTAACCTAATGCTTTGCTAGAAGTACTGTGTAAATGTGTTATCTCTGCTGTTTTTTAACAGCTTACTCGTATTATTTTCTGATATTTTGCATTTTATCTATTAATTTATTAAAGCAAGCAAATGATCCAATAAAAATAATGCTCTTGTGACACATCCTGAACTCAAAATTAAATTCTAGTCTTGTCCTCATTAAGACAAGGATTCTGGATTTCTCCCTCTGGATGCACAAGGGCAGTACCAAACAACATGAGGAGCACAAAACCCCACCTTCTAAAAGATGCAGCATCCAGAAGGATGTGAGCTTAGGGTCACAGAATCATTTGGGTTGGAAGCGAGCTCTGAAGATGATCCACTCCATCCCCTCTGTGAAGACAGGGTCACCTAGAGCAGGTGACACAGGAACGTGTCCAGGTGGGGTTTGAAAGTCTCCAGAGACGGAGACTCCATGACCTCTCTAGGCAGCCTGTTCAGTGCTCTGCCACCCTCAGTGTAACAAAGTTCTTCCTCGTGTTCAGGTGAGACTTACTGCGGTTTAGTTCATGGCCACTGCTCTGAGTCCTGTCACTGGGCACCACTGAAAAGAGTCTGGCACCATCCTCTCGAAATTTCAAAGGGCACCCACCTTTGAAATAACTATATGCATTAATGAGGTCCCCTCTCTTCTCTAGGCTAAACATACCCAGCCTCCCTCAGTCTCTCCTCATAAGGGAGATGCTCCAGTCCCTTTATCTTTGTGGCCCTCCACTGCACCCTCTCGAGCCTGCCGTGCTGGCTGCCCCTTCTGCCCCTATTCGCAGAATCATAGGATCCATGTTTTCTGAAGTTGAGAAGAGACGAGGGAGGTCACCTCACCCGACCTCTGCTGCTCAATGCAGGGTCAGCGACAGCTGCTTGCTCAGAGCTTCGTCCCCTCGGCTTCTGAGCATCTGCGAGATCAGGAATTCAGACCTCCACCCTCGCTTGTCCCCACGCAAGTCACCAAACCTGGCGGCTGCTCGGCTTCTCCCGGCTGCTGGAGATCTCTGCCCACGACGCCTGGAGGCCGCGGCGGTGCCCACACCGCCGCGCCCCGTCCTTCATGGACAGCGAGGAGGGGCGCTCCCCTCCCGGGAACTTTCTTCCCCGGGCAGCACCAGCAGATTCGCACTCAGCCCCGCAGCCGCGGCGCGGCCACAGCCCAGGCCCGCGGCACCGGCCCCGCCGCCGGGCACCTGCCCCCGCCCGGGCCGCCACGGCACCAGGCCCGGG
>VXBT01001724.1:640749-685448 GCA_013400235.1 Oriolus oriolus | reverse complement strand
CGGGAAGGGGGAGGGGGGTGTTGGTGAGGCCTGCTAGGACTGCGCGTCCCAGCGTGCACCGCGCTCACGCCCAGCCGGGGCCACTGACGGTGCACGCCGGGATGTGTAGTTTGGAGTGTGTCGGGTGTCCCGCGCCGCGGTGGCTGCTGGGATGCGAGCCTGGTTGTGGCGCGGGGGTGGCGGCGCGGAGACGGCTGAGGGAGAGCAGGTTAAGGCGGGGCTGGGAACGAATCTCTGCAGCCTGGGTTCTGTCCGCATCGAAAGCGTTCAGCAGGGCTGTAGGTGCTTCGCAGTGGTCTGCGTGGCCATTACAAGCCCGCGACCTACCGTGGTGTTACAGGGGCCGCAGCTCTTGTTCCAGGCCCCCTCAGAGTTGTGCAGTGGCTCCGGTCATAGCTGAGCACGCTCAGAAAAATGTCAGATGAAAGCTAAAAATACTGTGAAAAATAATGTGCCGTGAAAAATAATTTTCTTGGTAATGAAGGCATCCTTCAATTGGTCATGGTTCGCTGAAAGCAGTTTGAAAATGTGAGTGCTTTCAGAGGCCTCGGAAGCCAAAGGAAGTGTTTTAGAGAATGGGGCTTTTTTGTGTACACCGTTACTGTTCATGTCACTCTCATTACTTTTCTGGGCCTGATTTATGATTTATCTATGCATGGATGGATGATGCAGAGCATTAGGAGAACTGGGGAAATCGTTGCACATTACATCTTCCTTGAGGTTCTTATTAAAGTTCAAGAACGTAAATAAATTAAATAGCCCAAGTTACGTGTGTACAGCAAAACTCTTAAAGAAGTGGCTTTTGATCCTGTTATTAAAAGTAAAGAACTATAAAGAAAAATTCTTTAGGTGTTTATTGCTGCAGCTTGCAGGCAGCCTTGCGCAGCAGCTAATGGAAAATGTGCTCTTTACTCAGTCGGCAGAGTGAAACACTGTGTGTTACCACCACGGCCTGTCACCCAGCCACATTGTACAGACAGCTGTCTCGGAAGATGCTCCTGCTGTTGATGTGTGGCAGCTCTGCTGGAGAGAGAGCCTCATATGTACTGGTGTCCTCCAGAGCAGCTCGGTGGGAGGTTAGAAATGCACAGCAAGATGATGGACAGCCTAAGAAAGAGGTGGGCAGTGTGGTGTTGTATTAGTGGCACTGCAGTCGGGGGTGAGGTAGGGATGGAGTAATGACGGTGGGAGTAGTCAGGAGTGAAAGGGTGTCCTGAGGAGAAATGGGAACATCAGTGTGGGGGGAGGAACTGCAGTGAGGGAAAGCGCTCAGAAGGAGAGCTGGCCCGGTGCTGACTGATTTTCAAATAGTCCATTCACTTCTTTGAATTTGTAATACTTAATTTACTGGTTACCTTTTAGAGAGGGAAATTCTTTACTTCATTTTGCTTGAATGCTTGTGTTGGATATTTAAGGAACCCAGCTGGAACAATACAGATGAAGATAGACTCAATCTTGACTTGGTTGTGACAGCTGAAAATGGTTTGTGATGATATTTTACACACACAGGAAAACTGTGTAGCTCCTCTTCGAAGTACTGAGGCATGAAAAGTTGAAGTACAAATGTCTGACATTTGCCACATTGGTTCATATTTTGCCATGGCAAGGTTTGCACTGTTCTAAATCGTTGTGGTGACTGTGACTTTTAAGCATCTTATTACTTGTTTCTGGTACATTAGTGTCCCACAGTTGTCATGTAGTGCAGGAAAAGACTGTTCTAACCTGGTCTTTATTTACATTCATGACTTTGGTACTAAATGGAGATCAGGTGGTAATGGGGTAGTAAAAGATCATCTGTTCCAAAAACGCTCTGCCCACAAGGTTACCGTGATGCATTAAACTGGAGAAGCATGCTACAACCAGCTGGACAAAAGAAAATCCTTCGTGGCAGGTAGGGTAATTTTGCTGATTGCTCTCGTAGAGTAAAGCATTGCCAGTGGTCCCTGTGAACCACTGTTGGGATTTACCTTTTTAAATCCTTACCATTTTCAATTAAACACTAAATCAAGTTATTTCCCTCTTTGGGAATCCTACATACATCTGGTTATAATGAGAGAGTGTATGTGAGGAAAAAAAATAAGAACCATTCTGCTCTGGTCTGCTAGACAAGCTTGAACAGTTTTAAAATTTTTCTTAAATCTTCTGACATCATCCTTCCCTTGCTAGTTCCTATACCACAGTCACCTTATCCTACCACTGCTCAAATGCAATTACTACCAGAAACACAGGCCATTGCAGAGGAAGAAAGTATTTTTTTTGTTCAAGTACATTTATTGCAATTGGGATTCAGCTGTAGGAGATGTAATGTTCCAAAGGAAGTTAGACACAGAGAGAGACTAATTGAGTTGAGATTTTTTCCAGCTGATAGCAGACAACTTCACAGAAGGAGTGGTACTCCTGATCTGTTCCCTCTAGACATGCATATTAGATGCTCTCCAGTTCATTCACAAAGATAGCTGAAAGCTTAATTAAATGCTGGAACCTGAAAGGATTTATCTTGCTTTACACTTGCAAATACATTCCCCAAATGCTGAAGAAGAGGGAGTTAGTTTAGAGATGCATTCATAGCTCTAGAATCTGAGCCCTCCCCATTTTGCAGTTTTACTTCACATGGGAGCTGTGAGGCCACTGATGGACAGAGGATATAGGGAATGTGCTGCATCTCAGTCTTAATCCCAGTGTGGAAAGAGTTATACCACACAGCTGCACTCAGCCTAAAGGGAATCCTTTTGGATGACAAGTTAAAAGCTGGTTATCACTCTTTACAGCTGGTTTTGGGGAAATAAAAGGAAAATTGCTGCTCTAATTCAAAAGCTGCTCACTGCTGCAAGCAGATATTTGAACCAGAGAACCTTACAGTTGTGGTTTATCACTTAGATACATGGCTGACTTTGAACATATGAACTCTGATTTTTCACAAAGATGCCTGGAAAGAGAGTTTTACAAATTTATTGACTGATTTTATTAACAAACCACAGATGGTTTCAAAGAAGTGATCTGGATTTTAATATGAAAGAAATGAAAAGGAATGATATGGCAGTATTTAACTTAAGGCAAACAGTTTTAAAAAGCAGCATAACCTACACTGGAGTGTTGTCATGGGTAAATGTGTGTTTCAAGGCATTGATGTTATTATTGTGTTGCATTGTATAAACTGTCATGTTCCAAGATGTGAAGATGAGTTAACTGTGGAACTTAAATCTTGGCTTTGGAATCTTAATCATAACTATACTCTGCCATGGGTGGGTCTTTTTTTCCCCCTTATTTTCTATTTTCCTTATTTTTCAAGTTAGATGGCATTTCATAGCAAATGACAGCAATTTCCAAAGTAGGACACATTTAGAACTAAATAAATCATCAGCTGCCTTTAACCTCGTAAGCCAAAGTTTTAGTTAAGTTTTTCTTTATTCCTAAAGCAGAAAATTTGTTGATGTGCAAGTTGAGTTAAGAATCCCAAAGCATCTTTCCAAATGGTGTTGCTCTGCTGATTTCCACTTAAGTTCATTTCATTTCTGGACAATAGAAGGTACTGTTGGCTTCATTTAGGAGATGTTTCTACACACTTACCAAGAAGAATAAACAATATCTACAGCCGTGAACTGCCTTCCTAACCCAGATAATTCTGCTTCTGAAAAGCAAAGCAAAGCAAAACAAAGTGTCTGAGTATCTTATTCCTTCAGCTTTGAAAAGAAAGATAGGAAAACAGTGCTGAAAAGAATGTATTTATCTGGGTAAGTAATGGACTGAAACTGTCACATGAGCTCAAATTGTCTCTCTAGAAGAACAGAGTTCCAATAGCACCCTCATCATAAGATTAAGTTTCAGGAAACATAATATTTTAAAGGAAAAAAACATAACAGTGTTTTAATTAAAAGGTTAAAAAATATTTTTCAAAAACTCTGCAATAATGCCAGAAGAAATTTCCCTTCTTATTGCTTAACACTGCACAGCTTTTTGCAGCATCTGTGGTCATTTTCAAATACATACCACAACCACCCAAAAATAAAAAGCAACATCAGTCCTTCGAATGAAATCTGATTTGAAATATGGGCCAGAAATTTAGATGCAAAGATTTTTATAATTGTATTATTTTCATGCCAAATAAAGTTGGTTTACAGAGCAAAAGATTTTTTTTTCTCTCTCTCAATAGCTCTCCTGAAAATCAGTCCAGGCTGTTTTTCTTTTTGCTTGACCATTTGCATTTTCATGCCTTATCACAACTCAAAATTTGTAATTCCTTCGGAGCCAATTATATTTCCCTTTATGTCAGCACACCCAGATTTCTTCATATAATTATCTCAGCAATGCTTGTACTCGAGACACTTGCCTTCAATAAACTTAAAAGCACTTGTTTAATTGGAACTTCTGTTATTGAACAATATTCTCTGTATGTCAGAAGTTGTAAAAATACCAGTTAAATGTTTGCACTATTTAGGCTCATTAGAACCAGAGGTGGCTGTACTATGGATTTTCTTTGTTCTGGATCCCGCATTTAAGGAAAGCCTTGACCATACCAGTAATTTAGAAATGTCAGTGTTGGTACATTGACTAATTACAATATGAGTCAATGTTTGTCAAAGTGGATATAGGGGCTGATATGTTTTGTTTCCTGACATAACAACTGAATTCTGTTGATTCTTGCCTTAGAAGTGCTTCACTTCAGGCCAACAGAATGTGCTATCTCCCACATTTATGAGTCCCAGTAACTGCAAAATTAAAAAAATACAAATACAATTATTCTGCCATGCATCAGTGTGAACAGAGAGGGCTAAAATTAAATTGGAATTAATTAATTGAGGGAATGGAGTGTAACTTTGCAGAGTGATTTCTTGGACCAAAATTGACTCATTCACAGGATTGTCCAAGGCAAAGTGACTCAGTGAGTACTCCTGGAGCAGGTGATGCCTGTTGTCAGCCTACCATCACTTGAACAACAAACACAGTCCATTGCCTGTCAAGATGCGTCCCTGTGTGCTGCCACAAACTGACTCATGCTTTGATCTTTTCCATACTCTGTGAATGTTCTACTGAAGAGCTTTATTACTCTTTAACTCATATGTTGAAGCTGAATGGCTCTTAATATATGATGTACGCTTTTCTTTTGCTATTTGAGCAATTAATTAATAGTAATTACTTAGTACACACTGTCATCCACATTCTCACAGAACCTAAAAATATCCCCTGACTTCCATATGCTCTGCAACAGAGACTTCTCCAGGCATCCCTATGTAATTGACTGCAGTTTTCAAACCTGACGTGTAATACCTGTAGTGCTCAGGTCACCCTAAGCAGGAACACACACTTGCTAGTCTTTATTAGAGACTCTTCTGGGACTGAGAACTCTATGTTCAATCAGCTCAAAAATTCTTTGATTTTTTTTAGGGTTTTTTTTAGTGAACTGTTTTTGACACATAGTAAGTGTTTGTTGTGCACAAAATCTTGTCAGAGGAGTACTAAGTTCAAGAACTGATTAGAGCCTGTCTATTTTCCTCGTTACTTAGTTTTGCAAAGAGAATAAGGGTAACAGTTACATGCACAGGAACAGACTAGAAAGCTGCAGTAAGGTTGCTTTTGCTGTTTTCACTGACAGAACTGCCATTATCTCCCTTCAAAATCTTTTGAGTGCTTTGAATTGAAACCTTCCAAAGGTCAGAAATCAAGATCCAATCCCTAGAATTTATGAATCTGCTAATATGTAAGAAAGCTCCATAACTCCTTGTCCTCATTAAAGTTTTACCTAAACTTAGCTAACTCATTGCTCATTTGTGCCAAGACCTTTTTCCACTTTTCCTAGCAGGCAGGACTGCTGAAGGGGCTGAGGTCTCTGGGGTCTTTCTACTTTCTGGCTGTCTTGCACGGAGGTGGTGGTACCAGATTAGGGATGACCACTAACTGGTCTCTTCAGCTGAGCGCTGAAGGTTGTTGTGAGTGTCAACAACAATTTGTACAGAAACAAGAATTAATTTCTGTTGTTTATATTGCAGACAGTCTGACCGTAACCTGTTGAACCATGGGGCTTGGAGTCTTTCAGCATGATTTTGTTCATTCATATAAATCGTTAACCACATGTTTGTGTGCTAAAATTAGTTAACACAGAGTCATAAGTGTGAAAGTTGTTTAAATGTGTATATTATTAGCCTATTCATATAATTCTAGGATTAGTAACCATGTATTATGATAGCAAGGTATAGTCTAAGTTTAGGAGATATATGCTATGGCATATGTTTGAACATGTCAGAGCCACCATTAGAATTTTTAAACCCTCTGGGTTTGTAAAATTTCTCTTCATAATAAATATGTATTAAGTTGAGGACTGCCAAGTATTGGTGGCTTATTTGTGAATTTATGTATCTGAGAGGCAAATAGGAAACAAAGTATCAAAAGAAGCAAGAATACAAGTCAAGAATCTCATATGTCTCATGTGCATTATTCTAGCAAGAGAAGGCTCCCAAATGAAAATGTCTACAATTAGTTAAAATACTTTTAAAATCATTACATGCCAGGAAGAAAAACATATATCAAAAACATGTTTAGATTTCTAAAGAGTCTTAAGAAATGCCTTCCAATATTTTGTTATCTCTTGGAGGGTTAATGATGCCAGTAGCTCTCACTGAGAGATCTAGTATTTTTAAATAACTTCTATCACAAAAGTCAACCCACATGCTACAGTCTGATGCAGAGGAATGTCACTTCCAAAACAAAAATAGTTCTCCAAAACTTCTTAGTCTTTTCATTCATTGGAAATTGAGTCATATTACTTATGTTAGAAACATCTCCTGCCTGTCACAGTCAAGGTGACCGATATGATTTTTAATTTTTTTACCACTTTCGTGGTACTGGCAGTGTGGGGATGTCACTTTATCTCTGTATTCAGCTATAATGGCACTGGATCTGGGCTTTGTTCTGTTATCATCTTATACAGGCCAAAATTAGTTATTTTTCTAACATTTTTGCATTACTAGCCAGTGCTTCAGAGAGACTGGAGCAAATATATTGTAGAAGCAATGTCATTTGGAAAGATGAGATACAGAGAGACAATTGTCTGCTCACATATTGCAAGATAAAGATGATTTTGTCTCTCAACAATTTGTAAGAATGTCCTCGAAGTCCATTCCTGCAGGGATTCTGGAGGCAGTGCTTTCTGTAACAATAGAAATAAATAAGATTCTTTCTTTGTTTTCCCTTACCTGATGTCATCATTTACACCAGCGTGTAGTCAGTGTGAAAAAGCTGCTCTGGTGGCATTTTGCAGTCACTTTGTCCTGCTGTGAATAGTGACACTCTCTTCAGCTGTGATGGGCATGGAAGGAAGGAAGATGCAGTTTTGCAGCCTTCTCTTCCACCAGGAGGTCATCAAAGAGTTCTGCCCAGACAGAACTGCTGTGAGACCAGTGGATCTAACGTCCCTCAACTCTCTCACGACCTATGCTGCCAAGGACCAGAGAACCAGATGGAAAAGCACCTACTGTATGCTGCCAGTCTTGTGTGTGGCCAAGTTTTTTCTTTTGAGATACAGGTTTATTCCATGAATAAACCACAGAAGCTCATTGTTCTCAGGTCCTTGATGTGTGCTGCTTTCATTCTTGTCCACTCTGCTTTTCTACGTTGTGTTAACAGGGTCATTCTGTGAACCCATCAGGGGCTGAGAACAGTGTGAGATTTGTATGATGTTAAATTTACACAGCATGAGCAGCTGGGGCTGAAATAGAATTTTCATTACCCCTCAGCAGCGTATAGTCTGAGGCATCTAGCTGAGAAGCTGTGATACCATCCTGAAGTTTGTACATGCTTCAAGGTTGGCTTGTAAATATAGATATTTTGTTTCAGTTGAAATATCCCATTTTAGTCAATGTTCATGAGCAAGACGTTACTAGAAGAAGAATACTTACAGCAGTAATTTTTTTTCTGTTCAGGACTGTTTGTCCACAGCTGATGCAAAGAATTTTTTGTTTCAAGAAGCCAACTCCAAAATTATATTTCCTTGAGATTACTCATCTGGAGGTGCAGTAGTGCCCCTGCAAGGCAGTCAGAGGAGGTTGGCAGAGGTCCATGGTGTTTCAGACTTCAGTGAATCGTGGAACATGGTTGGCTTGTGTGAGCCATCTTGGTTGATTCAAGGCTGGTTTAAATACAACAAAGCACTTAGGCACGTTGCTTAATTTTAAACCAGAGTTGCGTCTTACAACTTCACACCTGCTTATGGACTGTGTTGGGAAAAAGATGTTACTGTGTATTGCAGGTGTGTCAAGCAGGGAGCAAATCTTTATCACTATATAAAGGTCTGACGTTCAGATCCTTCTTTAGTTCCTGTATTTAATTCATGTACTTCAGAGGTCAGGAAAAAAAATAGATTTTGTCATTTCCTTAATGAGTGCCCATCTTGTCAAAGTTCTTAGCTCAAGTTAGCACTTTACAACATGAATCCCATTCTCAGCATCAAGCAGGATAAAACCCTGACGCATTTGCAAAACCAAGTGAAGTCTGAGATAGCAAAAACATTTCCAGAACTGTGGGAAGTAATCAAAGGCAGCATTAAATCTACTTGATTCTCTTTTATTAGCAACCACCTGGGTATCCAGATAGGTAATTCAGAACAAATGTGTTCCTTTGAGTGATTAGAAACAACTGGAATGAAAATCCATTTTCACATCAATTGCTAAACACTGACCAAAGGAACAAATATGATGCTGAACCATGTTCTAATCTGGGGGGGATGTGTGTGTGTAGAAGCCTATCTATCTATCTATCTATCTATCTATGGCTTTCAAGATAAAGCACTGGGTCGTGTGATCCACTGTTGGAAGACAGAAGGAAAAAGACCTATATGTCACGATTATTCCTACATTTCCCACCAACTAAAACACCTCCTGTAAAATTATTCTGTTTGAGGTTTCTGACTCAAGATAACTTTTGCACCTGCTGTTCAAAGATTAAATTGCATCTGTTGAAAAGAAACTGCCATTTGGGGTCACATGTTATCAAATGACATTTTTATTTATTTGTGCAGCTAGGGCTACTGAATTAGAAAATCTTGCTCTTAATTTTCAGCTTTACTGTGGATCTTCATCATAAAATATTTTTTTGAGACAATGAAAATACTAAGGCTCTAAGTTTTAGAGCAGGAAATAAGAGAAAGAAGGACATAATTTCTTCCTGGATTTCTCTACAGTAATATATCTGTATAATTAATACTTCAGTCGCATTAAGTAATTCTATACTCATCCAAAAACCACTCAGGTACCCCAAAAAGTTACAGATTTTCATTATTAAATGCTTTATTCTTTCACTGTCATCTTTGATAAGTACTTTCCTCCATGCTATCCTCATACCTTTGAATGACATTGTTGTTGAAGTAATCTTTATGTCACGCACCAATTCAGTATCCTTTTTGATGTGTGCAGAATATGGCATAAGAGCAACAAGAAAGTAAGAGCACAGTCTACTTCTGAAAAAATAAGCTTTATGTACGGAGATATTCCCAATATATAGTCTTTTAGAATTCTTGCAGAAAGCTTATAATGTAAAATATTTTTTAAAAGCTATTTCTTGCAGAAAGCTCCTAATGTAAAATAATATTCCTCCAGGAAAGTTATTTGATGACAGCTGTAGTTCTTTATCTTTGTACAGGTCTTTGTACAGTTATTCTAGAATAACTTCTTCATGTACACAAGCCCAGTAACCATCAACATTAGTAAACCAGAGTTATCTACATTCACTGTTTTTAATACAAAAAAGCTGAATAATCACTTGACAAAGAAGCAGAGGCATAATGGCTGAAAATACACCACTGTTTTTAACAAACTGATATGAATCACTCACTCCCTCTGTGTTGCCCTCTAAATGTTGCTTTCTCTTTTGACAAGATCGTTTACTCAAGCTGCCTCTGTTGGCACGTGCAGTTGGTGGCATATAGAGTCAAGTAAGCCCCAGTTTTTCATCCTTTTTCCAATCAGGGATTAAAATTTCTATGTAAACAGAATCAGGTGGTGATACAAAATGGAAGCTGGTAATTCAATTTTATATGCTCTTAGACCTTGTAGTGTTGGTATACATTCACAGTTACTTCCAACTGCATTCTATTATGCCTATTTGTTTTGTTTACCAAGAGTTCCCATTACAAACTAGTGTAAGGAGTTTAAAATGCATTTACCATTGTCCACATGTCTCATCTTAAGAGTCATCATAATTTATGCTCAGTATAAATGCTGAAAGAACAAGACTACTTCTAGGAATTGGAGCAAAATAGGGCTTCAGCAAAAAAGTATTCTCTGGCTGGGTTATCAAGTGGTATAAGATTTTCCAGGGTATTAGCAGTGACTAAGGAATGCAAATGAAGTGAAAAAAAAATGCATGTTGTCCTAAGTGCTGAATGATATCAAGAACTAATGGAGCAATCAGGCCCTTTTATCCAAAGAGTCATTTTACAGTAGAAGGAGAAAAATGTAGTAATCACAACCTATAATGTGATGATGGAAGATGCAGTGAGAGAGATATTCCATTAAAGTTCATATTTCATTTTTCACTGAAGATCAACAAGTTCAACAATAGCTGAAGTCAGATTTCTATAGACAGTTACTGTTTCAGCTGTACCTCTTCATTACTAGCCATCAATGAAAATTTTCAAGCAGCAGATCCAGTCTTTGGCTTAGCTGTGCTCAACTGATGCACCAAAACACACTCAGAAAGGAAATACTGCGAGATTATTTAATACACAATGACTTAAACATGAGGAGGAATTAAAGGAAATAATAAAAACAGTGTGCCCTGAATCACAAAGAGGAAATAGTTTCTTTTTGGTAATAGGGCTACGTAAAAGTAAAGACAAAGCAGTGGACGTGTTTCGGGTCCATTTGATGCTGACAGAATTAAGGTTCCTGGTATTTAAGATTGAGTCACACTGTGTGGCAGTTGTGGTAGATTTTCTCTTGGCTATAAAAAACCCTTGTGATTCCAATAATAAAAACAGTTTCACTCAAATGCTGCAGCTTAATTCTTTTCCCTTCAAACCAAACCCAAGGAGCTGATGGCACAGAAGATACGGGAATTATATATCACATCAGTGCAGAATGATCTAATTTGCTCTGATGCAAAAGTCCTAAAGAAATATGCTGCTGAGGCGATCCAATCAGGCAGGGTTTCTTCTTTTCCTGTTCTAGTTTAGAAAGCAAAAAAAAGATCTGAAAACTAAAGCTATGCCCTCCAGAGAGTTACCTTATCACAAAATCAGTCACACATGAAATGCATAAATCTTTCAGGGAAAATAGACATCAAATCCAACTTGGTGGTATTATCTTCCTTTTAGAGCTTCAGTAATGATATTTCAGAGAAATTTATAATGAACCCACAAAAAGAAAGAAGCCTGGAAAATTCACTTTAATTTCATACATGAATTAAAACAACAGCTCCCAGACTGAGATTGTTCTCTCTAATGATAGTAAGCAAACCTACGCCTAAAGAACTGTCAAAAAAATCTTGCTAACATAAATAGAGTGTACCAGAATGTCTTCAGAGTTCATTTAGCCAAATGCAAAGGTACTGAAGTGTGATGTCTCTTTCTGCTAATAATAATACAACCAAGTATGAAGATTCAGAAGGCTCAGTGGGCTCTGAAGGCTCAGTTGTTCTCTTTTGTGTCTAGGGTGGCAATTCAAATCCTGAAATAAGTGAAGACAGTGAATTCTGTTGCCACATCTGCTGTCAGTGAATTGGTCAGAGTTCCTGGTAAACTGATATTAATCACATACAAAATGTCTCACCATAATTATTGCCCTCTTAATCCTCAGAGAAAGAAATAATATAGACTGAAGCAGGCAGGAAGAACAAAATTCTCACTAGTTCTGTGGGTTGTTCCCCTTTGGGCAACAGATTTACATTGAGGAATTGAGCCAGGAACAGCAAAAGAAATCTTGTAATGCTTCCCACCTACATCTTTTAGTACCAGCCTTATGCTTAGCCAAACTTGGTCAATTTTGTTCCAAAATTCTTCATGAAAGGCATTTTCAGGTCTACGTAGAACCACTAAATGACAGCTAGAAAAATAACCAACATCAACTAAGGAAGTTAAAGCAAGAAATCTTTTTCTTTCACTGAGGAAAACACATTTCAGATTTGCATTCTACTCATTCTCTCTCAGTAGTAATTTATTCTTGAGTGTTGTGCAACAGGTCATTAACCTGCTTAACAACCCTAAATGTAGATGTTTTCCCTCTAGAGAAATGTAGTGAAAATACCAAATCTTTCTTCCACTTCATTTTCTTTGATAGTTTACAGGAATGCATGAACTGGGATTTTTCTTTCACAGTGGCAAACAGTAGTTTAGCTGTTAACTATGTGGGATCTAGATTTGGGACCGTATTGTCTGTGTACAGTCTTTTTATCTGCTCAGTCTGATGGTATTCAGATCAATATTATCTAATGACTGTGACCACTGGTGGAATATTTCAAGGATATTTCAACTTCCACCACCATTTGACAGTAGGCAGAAGGTATCACTGCAAAGTTATTTGGTCATCCTCATATTTTTTTCCTAATCAGAAAGAAGATGAAAATCCTTGAGAGGATAATTTATATTTTTCATCCACGTCTCCCATATTTTGCCTATACCATAAGCCATGTGGCTGTTTAAAACACAAATCATGTGAAGAAACCAGAAGCTAGAGATACTCCTGAAAGCCTAGTGACAGTTCAAAACCCCTCCTGAGTTTTGCCTCTCCCTCATTTGAATAGGTGGACTGAAGTTGCTATTCTAAAGTTATGTTTAGATTTCCTAAGTTTCCTTTGATGTGTTCAGTCTTGTTCTCACCCGTATCGATGTTCTTTTCAAATGCATAACCTGGAGGCGAAGGCCAAAACCTTTCTAGCTTAGAAGCAAATGTATTACTCGTTTTTCTTGAAGGATTATAAAACCCCATCATCTCTCTGCCAGAGATGTTCACTGAGAGAGACGCCAGCCAATATGGTGTTCCAGGATTAATTAAAGAGTTTGTCTGCCAGACATTCTTTAAGTCTGCTATTTCTCATTTTATTTTTACTTTTTGGCATGTAATAGTATTTCCATACTTATTAAATCCTGACTGATAATTACATGCAAAAGAGCAATTAACAGCAGACAATTTAGTGGCAAAGAATTTATAATTTGAACTGTTTACCATTCAGAGATGACTGAAAGTGATAGCAACTGCATCAAATGAAATCATCAGTGATATTGTTCCAGTGAAGCTTCCACCTGGGGTGCTCTCTGTTTCTTCAGCCTATCTTTGTATTAAGCATAAAATCAAATCTGTAAGTAGACAGTTACTGAAATGTCATGCCATATATCAGGTGTTTTCTAAAATCAAAACCTCATTTCATCTTTCAGCACTGTGTGTGTTGAGGACCTGTCCACGTGTTGCCTCTTGTTCTTATTAGAAAGCCCAAGTGTCATAAGTTAGCATAAATGAAATTTCTTAGTCAAAGAAACCCTGACTGAGTGACTGAGAGCTAGAGGTTTTCTCTGCTTATCTTCTATATTCATTTAAATAGAAACTTTACTTTTCTGTCTGTGGGAGCATAGATTCCGTGTTCCAAAAATAACACTGCCACTTCAAGCACAGTCACTAGGCCAGCAAATGCAGAACTCTTATCAATCAGTTCATATCTGAAGGAAGGAAAAGATTTGCTGATCAATAAAAAAGCTCATTCTGAATGAGATGTTGAGGGCAAGTATTTAAACACCTCTGTGATCATGAACTAAGCAGGAAGCAAATGTCTCCCTTTTTTGGCAGCCCTTTGAGGTTGAAGTGTTTCAGTCCATTTATGTATGGGCAAGAATATGCAGAGGTATTACCAGTTTTATAAGAATAATTATCAACTTTCTCTGGTTCTTCTGACACATGCCAGAGAAAAGATTTGAAAATAGTTCTGGATAACCAAAAAGAAGGAGAATGTCTAGAAAAGAGAAGACACCCCCTCCCCTCAGACTTCAAGGCTTGATTTCTTCTTAGTATTTGGATGCTTTAGTCTGTTGCTCTTTTTCCTGAAGTTACACTGCACTCCAGTTTATACTGCAGTTATCCAAGACTGGTTCTCCTGTGTAAACCTTGCTTTCAAATGTCCCTTTTTATGGGCAGCCATCCCATTGGAAATTGTATAGAAAACTCAGTACATTTATGATTCATCATCTCAAAGGAATTTGGTACCAGTTTATGAAGTAATACTAGGAAAGAGAAAGCTGAGATAAGGACCCAAGTTCATAGATCCCTTTAAGATGGGCAGGTAGCAGAGGATAGTCGTGACACTTTAAATACCCTTGCACCTCTAAAAAGCCATTGTGATGGCTTGTCCCTGGCTGGATGCTAGATGCCCACCAAAGCCACTCTATCACACCTCTTCTCAGCTGGGCAGGGGAGAGAAAATGTTAGGAAAGGCTGGCTGGCTGAGATAAGAACAGGGAGAGATCACTCAACAGTTACTGTGAAAGGCAATACAGACTCAACTTGAAGACATCAGTCTTAATTTTCTACCAATGAAATTCAAGTAGGATAATGAGAAATAAAACCTAATCTTAAAATACCTTCCCCCTGCCCCTACCTTTTTCCCAGGCTCAAGTTTACTCACATTTCCCACATTTCCTATTCCTCCCCTGAAGCAGCACAGGGGGAAGGGGAACGGGGCCTGTGGTCAGTTTACCCCACATTGTCTCTGCTGCTGCTTCCTTCTCAGGGGGAGGACACTCTTCCCCTGCTCCAGCGTGGGCCCTTCCCATGTGAGACAGTCTTCCACAAGCTTCTCCAATGTGAGTCCTTCCACAGGCTGCAGTTCTTCACAAACAGCTCAAGCGTGGGTCCCTTCCATGGGGTGCTGTCCTTCACAAACAGACTGCTCCAATACTGGTCTCACATAGGATTACAAGACCTGCCAGCAAGCCTCTCTCCATGGGGCCACAGGTCCTGCCAGGACCCTGCTCCAGTATGGACTTCCCACAGGGTCACAACCTCCTTCCAGCATCCACCTGCTCTGGCATGGAGTCCTCCACGGGCTGCAGGTGGATCTCTCCATTCCTGCAGACCTCCATGGGCTGCAGGGGCACAGCCTGTCTCACCATAGTCTGCACGACAAGTTGCAGAGGAATCTCTGCTCCAGCACCTGGAGCACCTCCTGCCCCTCCTGCACTGACCTTGGTGTCTGCAGAGCTGTTGCTCTCACATATTCTCACTCCTCTCTTCCAGCTGCAGCTGTGCAGGTTTTTTTCTCTGCTTCCTAAATCTGTTATCCCAGAGGCACTTGACACTGTCGCTGGTGGGCTCAACCTTGGCCAGCAATGGGTCCATCCTGGAGCTGTTTGGCATTGGCTCTGTCAGACACGGTGGCAGCTTCTCACAGAAGTCAACCCTGCAGCCCCTCGGCTACCAAAACCTTGCTGCACGAACCCAATACAGTCATGTAGATCTTCGCTCTCTGTGTCGACCTGGAGATTTGTGATGGCATAGTGCTCTTTCAAATACTAGTTTAAGGCTCATGCAAAAGGGAGTCTGCTATCTACTGGTGAATGTTTCCTTTCTGATTCACCTACTATGTGTTTCCAACCAAGTATTGACCTAATCAAAACTCATTTAGCTTATGAGATCTGATGTGACTACAGCCTGGTAGGTATGATTTGGAATATTTCAGAACTCAGCAGAAGAAAACATATCCACTTTGTATTTCAAACATCCAACCCTGAGCATGCATTTTGATTCATTATGAAAAAACACACTGATGTTCTTAATAGGAAGGCAGAGAGGATCCGTTCTGAGGCTGTGTTATTTTTTAGATTTATTTGCATGTGTAAGTACTTCTTCGATCTAACTGACAGAACAGGAAACTCTTGTTTGCTGTACAGTTGAAGTCTAAGTGTAATGAAAAGCATCCTCCAGCATTTGTCATGAATATACACAACTATGGCTCCATAATGACCTTTCAAGCCAAGATCAGGGAGCCTGGGAAAGCTTTTGTATGGATATACTTGTTGCATCAAAGTCCTTGAGGTCATTGCCTACACTGTACTTACCAGCAGTTTTACAGCACCCCAAGAGGTTGTAGCCTCCACATCTATGATCTATTGCAGAACGATAACTGCAGACACTTGATTTAATTCCTCTGAAATCAATGTTCATTTTTAATTTGCTAACCCTAAGTCAAACCAGATAAATCCAGCAAACTGTTAAGACAATATTGTTTTTAAGACAAAGGGTGTGTTTCTTTAATAAAATAAGAGACAACTATGCAATAAGACATTAAAACATTTACACCTACAAAGAGGCAAGTAAGCATAGTTAGCCAGGCAATATTACTTAGTTATATTGTAGTAGAGCCTCCTGCTCTACTGGATGGAGGGTTCTTTATGGAGGAGATCCTCACCCATAAAAAACAGTTCCATCTGCGTATACAAAAAAGGCACAAAACTTTTCAAAACAACAAAGGATCATTCAGGCATTGAGTTGTTATAACTTCTCTGTCCTAGTCTGCGAAAAAAGTAGTCTTTATGGTAGATTGCAGGAGTCCATCTGGTCGGGAGGGGTGTGGTGTGTGTACCAATCCTTTCCCCCTTCAGTGGGGAGGTGTCTGTCTTTCCACAGAGCCCATTCTTCCCTGCCTGGCTGCCTGCGCATTAATAACAGGGAACAGAAACCATTCAGTGATTGATACCAGCTTATGCTAAACAATTTCCCCTCCTGTTTCCAATAAACATGGCTGTTCAAATAGATTATAGTGTCTCAGAGCGTACAGATCCCCTCCAATCCTCCTCCCGCTTCCCCCCCTCCTGCCTTAGTTGTCCTTTAGCTGCTCTTTTGTGATGGTAATGAAGCTAAACAGCATTTCAAAGCGGGCTTTGATTAGCATGATAACCGTGTAGTGGCTTGATGGCCAGCATGGAATGGTTGTCTAGCCTTCCAGCACCAACAGCTTCGAAGAAAAGTGATACAACTTGTTAAAATGCATGCATTTTAACAAGTAGATATGTGTGTATGTGTGTTTACATTCACATAACTGAGGTATCAATAAAACCTGACAAGGCCCATTCATTGATACTCCCCGTTGGAACAGCGTTTTCTTGATGCACAGGCTAATTGCAGCAATTTGCCAAAACTTGCCTGGGTAATCCATGTGCATTTAAAGAGAGGACAGGAGGTGGAACTGCGGTAGAGCTCAGTAATTACTCATCATGTACAGCATCACCACATTGCTGCTACTCAAGCCACTAGGCATTGCTGGAGACGAGACATCTGGAAATGCATACAGCAGAAAGACTGGAGAAAACTCCATGTCTCAAGGCCTATGTAACAGTGTCAACATGCACACCAAGGGCTGAAACTAAAATGCCATGGCACCACTAATATAGTCTCTCAAATCAGATCATTTGGGGGTAAGAGTTTATGCTGAGGGCATGCCCTTTCTCCCTTGTACTATTTATTCCTTCTTCTGAAAGTAAATGCAAGACAGAAGTTTATTTCTGGACTGTTGTTATCTGACACGCATTCTGGTTCTAAGGGGTTAGAGCCACACAATGGGATGGGGTGAGCAGTAGCCCATTGGCTGTTTCACAGTAGTTAGATTTTATGGGACATGACTGACTCCTCTGGTTTCATTTCTTTTTGAGTTTCAGCTTTCAGACTCCCCTTTGTAATCATTTGGAGCATGAACATGAAAAACTGCCTTAATTGAAATAATGTTTCCTCTGGATTTCTTTTTTACAATGTTTGTACGCCTTTTGGCAGCCCTTCAGGATGCTGTATGTTAAGCAAGTATATGACAAGTGACATCTTGCTAGTCTGCAAATACTTGAATTCCAGAGCATGGAGAAGCTTCATGTCATCTATACTAGCAACGTCTATCTGCAATCCAAACAGAAAGTAAGAAAAGGTACATTGCAGAGGCAACACCAGATGAATTCAGCAGCATCATGAAGCTGATCACTGTGATAAAAAGCAGTCACCTCTGTAAGTGTCCTCAGAACTGGCAGCTGTGGTTACTAAAGAATATCAAAAAGCCTGACAAAGAGGTTTATCTGCTTTAACTCTAGAAATACAAACAACATGAATCCAACATACACTTTGCAATAATATATGTGGGTTTAGGCAAATATTAACAAAAATACTCAAATCAAGCCAACAAAACCCAAGGAGTTATTTGGAATAGAGAAGAAAACAGTGAGTAGCCTGATGCTGCTGTGTAAATTTTGGATGTGGAGGGCCCTGTGTTAAGAGCTGGATGATCATGGGGGTCTGAGCGGCTGGGGAACAGCTCTGTGGGAAAGGGCTGGGACTCCTGGCTAACATCAGGAATAAACATGAGTCAACATCATGCCCTGTGTAGTGGGGATGGCTGGGAGCATGCCCAGCTGTGTCAGTAGGAACAACATGGCTAAGAGACTATCGCCCTTCTCTCAGCACTCATAGAGCACAGCTGGAATTCTGCATCCAGTTTTGGGCCCTACAGTACAAGAAGGACATCAATTAACTGGAGTGAATTCAGTGAAAGGCTACCCTTGATGGTCAAATCTGGGGCACTTGAACTTAGATACTGAGGCACCAGGGCATCTTCAGTCTGGGAAAGGGATTGCTCTGGGGGAACCTGACAGCAGTACCTACTAACCAGTACTAACTAGCACCTATCAAACAGTACCCCTGCCTTTCTGAGAAGCTGGAACCAGGGTCATCCTGGCAGTGCATGGCAGGAAGACAAAGGACAATGGCCATGAAGAGTTGAATGACAGATATGACTGGGTATAAAGGAAAATATTTTCCCGATGAGACTAAAAAAGTACTGGAACATGGAGGTTTTCAACATCTGGCTGGATAAAGCCGTGAACAACCTAATCTGACCTCGTAGCTGACTGTGTGTTGAGCAGGAGGCTGGACTACAGCCATCTTGACGTCCCTTCCAGCCTGAATCACCCAGTGATCCTGTGTTTCACACAACTCACAGCAAAGATGTACAACTTTGCTGCAGGATGCTGCAGACACTGTAGGCGTCAATGTAGGTTTCAGATGCTGGCCAGGGTCACCAAAGGGAAATGCACTGATGTTTTGGGCCTGAACCCCAAACACATGGAGAATGGGAAATGTTCAGAGAAAATACTACTATAGGCTTGCAATAATCTCGTATTCTTCCTTGTGCAGCTGCTTATGGCCGCTGTCTGAGTTGGGGACTGGCTGTCCATTTCCCAAACCAGTACAGCTCTTTTTGTCTTTATTTCTATAAAACACACCATCAGCATGATGTACTGTTTCAAACCTAAAATTTTGCAGAGCTTTTAATTACAGGGAAGTGCAGTTTTTAGAACATCATCCCTACCCTTGGAAGGAATAGTAAAATAATGAGGCTTTTCAGACTACTTTTTTTCCAGTCAATTTTCATAATGACAGTATTTGGGGGGAAATTGAAGATTGTAGCATATTACTAAAAAGTACCAGAAATGTTGAAGAGAGATCTATTTTTATTTAATATTTTTTTTACTTTTTCAGAAGTTCAACAAGTTCATTGCAATCTGCCTTTCAAGGTCATCCATCTGAATCAATGATCTTCTTAGCTCCACCAGTTCTGATTTTTTGAATAAAATTGTAATTACCATCCTTTTAAGCACCAGCTGTTCTATTGAAACATGATACTGGTGGTGTACTCAGTCCTGGTGGAAAAATATCTGTGAGCTGCTCTTCACTGAAGCCTCAGAGCTGATTGCAAGAAGCATTTATAGTCACAGAATTAAAGGGGCCACAACCAGATCCTTTATGGATGCAGTTCCTTCTCCTTTTGTGCATTATCCTGTTCAAACACGCATTTGAACCTGCACTGTACTCCTTATAAAATAAGGAGAAAAGGGAAAGTCCAGTATCATGTAGTGGAATGTGCAAAGGAATAATCTATGAGCTTGTCCACATGATGAGCCATATGATAGCAATGCACAGAAACAGAAACACTTTGGGGAAATGTTTCTCTGCCATTCTTTAGCATCACCCATTTTTTAGCAGTATGTACCATCTTTATCAACAGGCAACCAAGGTTAACAATTTAAGAGGAAAGCTATAATCTACGTACAGTAGGATACTGTACTAAAGAAGAAATCAGTGATGAAAAGAGAAGCAGAAGAAGTGCTTTTCTAGCAGGATTTGCAGGAGAATTGAAAGGCTGATTGGCACAGGAAGTGGCATGGGAAAATAAAAGCAAGAGGTAGAATTTGTCTTGGCAGGAAAGTGATGTTCTACTATTAGAATTGCCTGCAGGCCAAAAAGAAAAAAAAATCCTGTGCTGAGATTTAAAAAGGATTTTCCAACTGCTTTAAAGCTCAGATCCTACACTAGGTATCTTCCCAAAGCACACAGAATTCGAGAAGTGCAGAAGCTTTTGGTCATGTTCAGAGAAGCCAGAGACGAGTGAGTATTTATCTTCTCAGACTGGGATAGTGACAGTTTCTGTGCAGACAGGCAAGATGCAAGGAGCAGCCAGGCACTGGGGTGCACTTGCCAACTGCTGCAGCCCTGCCTTCCCTCCTTTCCCCTGAAAGATTTTTTCTTTACATATTATATTGTAGTGTATTTTCCCTTTTTCTTCTATTTTGATGAGAAATGAAGACAGTGGTAGTTTAGCAACATGTCTGAACAATAGCTACTGCCAGGTCGGGGTGCTACCAGAGGGCACTCGGGCCTGAGGATGCAGGGGAGGGAACTTGCCTCGTCAGCCACAAAATGTGAAGCATTGCAGTAGTGCTGACTGATTAGGCATTGCTATATTTTTCTCTATTAATTACATGGCCTTTTCTCTTTCCAAAGCCAGGAAAATGTCCACGCTGTCAGAAGCCTTTACCTATGAGGACACTCATCCCTCTGCAGTGTGCTATCAAGAATCAGAGTGCCTGGTAAGGCACTGCTTTCCATCTTTCCCTTACACAACAGACCTTGAGCAGTATTTGTGTGCTCGATGCTCCTGACCATTAACTCGTCAGGCCCCAGTTCAAGAAGGCCTTAATGCACATAAGGACATATCTCTTTTTCTAAAGATTGCACATAGCATGCAACCATTATCCCCAAATAGGGCCTGAAGACGTATTTCTTCCTGAGTCAGAGATAAGTAAATATCTGGAATGAAAAGGCAGTACACAGGGAACAGTGAAGGAATGCAATACTCAGTTTTTTCTTATTTATTTCACATCAATAAATACAGAAAAGGAGAGCATATTGAAAATACTAGTACAATTGAATGGACATAAAAAGATTATTTCTTTTGTGACATCCCTGTCTATCCCAGACTGTAGATATTTGGCATGGGAAATATGTATTACTGTGTTTGTGTACAGCAGCTTTTGCCACAGTTGTTCTTGATTTCATGTCAGATCTTTAGACTGTGCTGAAGGACAGGTAATAATGACTGGTAACAAGTATGGAGGACTCTTGTACTCATTAAGGTATTTCTGAAAAGCAGTGAGAGGAGAATCAGAATGACATGTATTATAAAAAAGACTTGCTGACTAGAGAGCTCAAATTATTTCATTTAAGGTAATATGAAAGATTGAGAATATATCTTTCTTTTTAGAGATGCTCATTGTGTCACTTCTTTGATATTTGCTCTTGCTTTGAACAGTATCTTCTTTTGTCTTGATAACTGAGGTTGAATGGAGAGTTTTTTATTTCGAGATATGTAACTCATCACATCTCCAGATGGAGCCACTGCAAATAGCCTGAACACTTCCAGTTCCTACTTCTCACTGTGCCTGGCTTCTGCTAGCCAACACAAGGTCATTTTGTCTTAATATTTCATTGAATTGGTGTATTAGTAATACATTAAAGATGATGCCATAATGAAATACAGCAGCTGGATATAGTCACAGCATTTGAAAGCAATGTCAGAAAAAAAAAGGCTGTTTACTCTGCATGGAAAGGGAAGGCTGATATTTGATCTCCCGGAAGCTAGAGGCTCCAGCTCTGCAGTAGGTGAAATAGACAATATACATTTGGTGTTATGTGAGTTTTAGAGCTGGTGATAGACATGTAATCTCAGTCAGTTGGCAGAGATTCACAGAGCAGGCAGAGGCTGCTTCAACCAAGTAAACTTCCATATGCTGCCTTGTCTCAAAACTAATCTGGAAAGCAGGCAGAAAATACGTTGTCATACCATTGCAAATTCTTGGCTTCTTAGCCAAAAGTACTGCTGGGGTTTGTGACTAGCATCACACACATGGTACTTGCGTTTCTCGCCTGGGTGCTGGGCTGAGAGCACTCAACTCATCCTGCATGGGTCAAGGGGTGGTCTGAGGGGTAGGCATTCCTTGGCCACTAGTGACTAATGGCTGGTGTTGGAAGCAGAGTTCAAGGTGCAGAATCTCCATATACCACTACCTGTGCTCCAGGCTATCCATGTTTTCTCAGAACACAAAAGTACAGAAAAATAAAGACTCCAAATTGGCAATGGATGTTTCATTAACTTCTTCTATCAGTGTGATATTTTTCCCTTATGAAGTTATTATTTGTTTGCAGGTGACCACTGCTTTTCTTCTTCCTCTGTGAGATTGTAATCTTAGAGAAACAAAAAAGGGGTCCCTGTCAGCTTTTATGACAAATGGTGATTACAGCAGTGCTGTACTTTGTTTCTCCTTGAACAGATTCCATGGGTTTTTTTACCCTTTGTTCCTCTTGGTCATTTGATATCTGGTTGTGTTTATCTCTGAAAGAACCTCCCCTAGAGATCTTGAAAAATTCCTTTTCTCTAGGGTCCAGTGATATAGTTTATATATTACTTACAGATGCAATAAACAAAGCCTATTCTCAACTGCAATCTCTTAAGATTGCAGAATAACTGATCAGGCTGTTGGCTCAATTTGCTATCTGATCATTTAGCTGATAAGGCGAATCCTGACTCAGTCAGATTTTCCATGGTGGATCAATCAAGTGATGGAAGCTGAGTACTGCATTTTCTCACCCTATGATAATCAGGGAAAGCATCAGCATCAGTAGACATCTATTTTGGCAGGTAGTTTAAGCTCTAAATCATTACTTTTATCAGCTACTAATATCCATTTAAAATAACTGCATTTTGGAAGGACAGCAATTATGCTCACTCTGCTGTTGTGTGAATAGTTGTGTGGACAGGACCCGGGGGTTGCCCCAGTGTGTTTCCTACCAGTGACCCACTAGGTCAGTGTGCTTTACTGGTAAATAATTTTGCATGAGATTGCCTACAAATGACTAACAAGTGGAACACTGTCAGCTAATATCAGAAATGTGTAGTAGAAGTGATCTACCCTGGGAATTTTTGTTTTTACTTTTTCCTTTTAAAAATAGCTTTATTTCATCTGAACTAATTTATTCTTTATCAGTAAGAAGACAACAAGAAAATTACTTTTGGAGGAACGTAATGGCAAAGCTGAAAAAAAAAACCAACCAGGAAAAAAAAAGCCAAATATAAAATATATCCTTGCATAAGACTATAGCTGGTACAGTAAGGACCTGAGACAATTTTAAAATTCTCTTCAACTCATCAGAACCGAATGGTAATCAAATCGAAAATGTCTTCCATCTTAATAAACAGTTATTCTCTCTTAATATAGAGTGTACTATCAATTACTGGAAATGCTACTGAAACTGTGCTTTAAATTCATTGTGTACTACATGACATGATTTTGGAGAATATTTTTTAACACACTTGCCTAGTTTACACATTATTCTTTCCTTCCTTCAAAAAGTGTGCAAATGACCAAGAAGTCCAGACAACACCTACCCTTTGCTTCACTTTTCACATTTTATTGCAAAATATCTCAAATCCTGTAGATTCCAGGCCCCTCTGGAAACAAAAATTATCATCCTTTAAAAATACGTTAAAACAAAACATAAAACTTTCTGAAGCATTTTAATTAATTGTAATAATGGAAAAATGAGTGGGTTCTTTTGTTTTTGTGAGTATAAACAGAATTTTTAGTGGCAAAATAAATAATAATAGATTTTAAATACCTTCACTGAAAATGAAGTAATCTAAACAAATATAGCATTCAATCCTTTGTCAATGTGCATCCTAATAAAGTTTAATTAGATGTAATTACCTGTCATTTCCACTTCTCCTGCCTTCTGAAAGTGTGGCATTATATAAAACCAGCTTGCCTTTTCATACAGGATTCAATTTCAGGAAATAAAAGACGTGTTTATACAGTCTGAATTTCTGGATAAAGGTTTTTGAACTACTGACCACTTAAAAAACCTCTTAACTTCTTCCTTAGTAGATATTGCATCCTTGTTCTCTGTAACTTCTAATCTGAATGACTGTTGCTTGCTATTAAACTTACCAAAGAAGGAATTGTTGCCTGCAGATTTTCCACATTGCATCTCAAAGTTACCAAAATTAATACTCCTGAGAAGTTCATACGTATAATTTTTTCTCTTTTTTGCTATATGGTCAGTTTACTTATATGTGTTTTTATTAGGAAATTCCTATTAGTTTAAAGGCATGAAATGGCAGTATTTAGTTAAAGGAGAAGTACTACTGCTTAAAACCGAAAGTTATTATTCTGTATTTAGGTTGAATCAAAAAATTCCATTTCTTACACCCACTCTCCGGTTGTAATTATGTTCCAGCAAAACCTCACCCAACTCTGCAGAAGACTGGTACTTCATTTTATGAACTTCAGTACTTAAAATGGAAAGAAAATATCAACTCATCATTTTTAGACCTTTGTGGAATTCTTTGTACCACATGGAAAGGAACTCTCTTATCTGCTCAGAGACTGATGTGAGAAAAAGCAATATCACCTCTGAATACATTACCAGGATAAAATAGCTGCTTTCCAATAGAGGGAGAAAAGGATGATGATGGCCATGATATCCACATGCCTGTAAAGCTCTGTGTTTTGCTGATATCTTTATTTCCACACCAAGCAGAAAGATGAATCTTCCAGTTTCTAAAAAAAAGCGATGCTGTGAAGCTGCTGAGAACTGGGTTTGGCACAATTTTTTCCCATTATTCTCTTAAGCAAGTCCCAAAGTCTTATGCTTGCTTGTTAGGCTTATAAATACAGACTGCTTCCTTTTCCGCTCTGGCTGCTTTCCATGATATTGGCTGGCTTCAAAGGACGGGGAAGAGGAAGAAGCCTGCTGACAATGCTCACACTTTCTGTGAATCTCTTTCATTTATTGTAGCCTTTAGCTCATATGAATTTCAGCTTTGAGGCATTTGCTTGTACAGCCGTCTCATCATAGACACTTTCTCCAGCTGCCCCAAATCCTTTCCAGCTCCGCTCTATTTTAAGGACCTGGCTGCACCACATCTTCTCGGTGAAGAGAGAGAAACAAAAATAAGCATTTATTTGCCAATGGCTTCTGGATTTAAAACAACTCAGCAGCTAACCCCTCCTGGGGAAATAGTTGCCACATTCGTTTAGTTCAGAAAGACCAAGCACCTTTCCTCTACCAGGGACTTCAAGCGTTTTATAAATAACTGCTTCAGGATTTGTGCACTTAATCCTTTTTATGCAGAAGCCACTGGGGATATTATTCACTAATTAATAAACCTAAATGTAGGTGTCTATGCATGGATGTTGACATGTGGGTTTGAAGAGCTTGTTACAGGCAGTGGAGATCTAGTCAGTGCAGGAGCCTGCAGAGCATTTCAGCTGGCCCATGCAGGGAGACTCAAACGAGATGCCACACTGAACTGTTTTGTGCTATCTGAGCTATAACTGAGACATTCACACCATGATGGCAGACATTAGGTAGCACCTCCAGAAGGTCCACATCCTCCCAGAGCAGCAGTGGAAGGTCAGGAGGGAGGTGCTAGTTTGTCTCAGCACCAACTGCTTGTATGTAGCAGTTCCCTAGTCTTCTGGCCTGAAAGGAGTTGAATTTTCCCCTCACGAGGGTATGACTCCATTGATTTGCTTTGTCAGCTTAAACACATGGCTTGCCTGTGGACAATCACAGGTAGGCATCTATCTTTAGGAGCTGAATGTCTTCACGAGACTTATTGCTAGGCCCTCACTTTTACCACTTTGTACCACACCAGGATTGCACCATCAGGTTCTGGAGAGCTTCCAGAGCAGGTGTCACAACAAGGCACTGCATTCTACAGGAAGACTGGAAATATGCAGTCAAAGAGCTTGGTTGTGAAACAGGCAGATTTAGAGCACCCTGAGTGCATGCACTGGAATACAATCAGGCCTTAAGGCAACTGAGCATACACAGGGCATGGGCAAATGTACACAGACAGGGCACTGGCTAATGCAAGCTAGGGCTGTCCCTAAGGCAAGTTGGTCCTAAATATTTATTGGGACTGATAAGGCACTTTTGACTGTTGGGTTTTTTTGCCATATGACTCCTCAGACCCTGCACCAAGTATAGATTGCAGGATCCAAAGACTGGACTATTGTTCTTCAGTGAATGTTATCATAGAAGGCACAACACTGCCTAACTTGTCTGATGGTGAGAAAAACCACAAATATAATAGTAAACTCTGCTGCCCAATATATTTAAAAGACTGTATCCTAAATTAAAAGGCTTGGGAAAGTACGTGTTGAATACCTCAAATAACACATGTAACAATATATTTACATTTCTCTTTCACACAACTTGCTGTCAGAGAAATTGGTAAGGAATAGCAGCAAGGCTCATCTTGTAGCAAAACTAAGATTTCTGGCTGTATTGACACCAGACTGGTTTTCCTGGAGTTAATCTGATGAGGAATACAAGAGTCTATTGTACAGAAACACACAGAAGCTGTTCAGATCTGGAAATGTGTAGCTGCACTGGCATGGCACTGCTCCGAGCATTTATGCTCTACAAACACATCTGAACTTCTCTGAGCCTTGAACTGCTGGCTCTGTATAGTGCCAGGCTATGGCATGGGGACCTGCTGTCTCAGGTTCGCTCTAACTCAGGTGCTTCATTATACACCAGAAATTTCGCCTTCATGTCTAAGAATAAAGAGGTAAAAAATTTCAAATATGAGGCATCCCTCTTTTCTTCAGTTCATCTTAGTGGGACTCTAATAATACATATATTCAAGATAGACTTGATAGATTCAAGCAATCAAGATAGATTGCTCTAGTGCCAAACTATAAATTCTCTGGTTGCTTAAGTCATTCTTAGCCACAGATATTTGCTGCCACTCTAATATCTGGATACACAAAAGACTGATTAAATCACATTCACATTAAACCATACAATGTATTTCATTAGTGTTTTAAATAAAATTTCTTTGCTACATCCAGATTTCGTCTTCTGTTGTTAACTGATGTAGCAACTAATTCCAGGAGGGCTTTATCTCTCAGCAAAGACGTGTGGTTTTTAAAATTCCTTACATTGTGTAGCAGACTTAACCGATGTGGTCCATTTATTCCCCCTTCAGCACATTATCTCCAGTATGTAAAATGAATTATTACCTCTTCTCCAGTGTAACAGCATAGTATGCTCCACAGAAGACCCAAAACTTAAAGTCTGTGTTCCCACAAAATCTTCTTCTGTGATGTCTGGGTGTCTCTAATGACACTTATTTAACTAACTGGTCATTTGTATTGTTCTAATAGTATTAAAAGTATATGTTAGCATTAAAACTTTATTGAACTGATTCCCAAAGGACATTACAATCTGAGAGTGAAACTCATCCCCATGCAGCTCATTTGCCAGCCAAAAGAATACAGATTTTACATGTGATTTATTGATGCATGGCCCAGCTGTTCAGCGTCTGCTTAGGAGATTTTCATCCTGGTTGCATGAACCCTGGGTAAGACCTTGCTGCTGTCTCATAGGAGTCTTATAAATTTTAAATAGTACTATTTCAAGTGTGTTCAGTGTGTAAAGTTCATGGCATTTATGTGAGAATCACTTTGTCCAGCCCTAAAGTAGAAACCACTTCTGACATAAAATACAACTGCTATTTAGTACCTCTAATATGGTGTAGAGATTCGAAGATAAATTCCATATTCCCATGAAACTACTACACTATGAAAGCAGTGCAGTAGACAAGAAGAAAATAAATATCCTTTCTAATATTAATACTATTATTCTAATTGGTAGTAAATATAAAATTCCTTCTAAACCCTTGGTGTGATTTGTTTTCCTAAGTGAATCAGAAGAGAGACTTAACAGCTATTGAACCATCAGCTGGGTTTTCAATAGCATATGGGATTTCCCCCTTAAGTACCAGTGCAGCCCAATCCTGCTTAGGTTGCGATAGCTGATTAGATCACAGCTTGAGGCTTACACAATAATTGCTATCAACTTAATTATTTTACCTTATATTAAACATGCTACTGCATTTCTGCTATTCTGTCTCCCACTGTTCCATTTTTATCTTTCCAGTTAGATGACAAAATCATCCAAAAGCTAACCCGCATCAAAAGGAAAGCCACGAAATCCCACTCTTGCTTATTCTTTCAGATTTCTTTTTTTTTTTTTTTAAAGGCAGAGAGGTGTTGGTTAACATATGGCTACTCTTTAGGTTAATGCTTTTGTGTTGATGATGTTGCTAAAGGGGCTTAGAGGAACTTTTTCCAATGTTTCCACTTAATGCAACTACTCTCTTGGGAATTGTATAACTTTATTTTTCAATAAGTGTTTAGATTTTATTAGTCATATTGTTGTACCTATTCACTTAGAAGATCAAAACGTGTTTTGCAGAAGTGGCTAAGACTTTAGAAAGAGTGGATCTTGCCTGAGCTGCATAGAGCTCTCCCAACTACCTGTCTTGTCACCTGCTGTGTAGTGTTTTCTTTGTCTTTGAGAGGTCTTTTACTGGCTTGTCTCTTTTGAACTAATAAAAGCTCAAGGGAGAAAAGGTCAGAAGAATTTTCTGCTTTTGGACACGTGGTAAATTTGAAACCATTAACAGTGCAAGGCAATTAAGCCCAAATAATATGCTGAGACCCTGATTTGTGGTGGTAAGGCATGGGAACAGGCTGCCCAGAGAAACTGTGGTTGTATTTCATACCAGAAACTGGGAATTATAGAAGCTGAAAGCAATCACCTGTCCCTGCTATTTACTTGCACTGTAGTTTGCCACTGGGATATCCTGATTATGGGGCTTCCTCTTGCAGAGAAGAGTCACCATCAAAGCCTGGACAGCAGTATGAGTCCCTAAACTGCAGGAGCAATGCTCTGCAATGATGAGCCATGTGTGGCTCTTTTATACAGGTGTAAATTTGTGAGGAAGGTCCGGCTTTGTCCAGGGTAAGACCATCCCCTTTTCCACTTGCATTTATCCTACAGGCTTGGGCGTGAATGGAAAGGAAAATACAATACAGCTAAGTTATTTATTGAGACTTTGATTTGTGTGGTGAGATACTAGAACAGGTTGCCCAGAGAAACTGTGGATGCCCCTTTGTTAGAAGTGACACCCATCACAGGGCAGGGTAGGAATACAGACAATTTTATTCACATTGAAGACTTTTGCCAATTTTACATTACAAGAGAAACTCCTGTTCTTACTCAAAGTTCATTGAAGAAACAGCTCTGGGCACATGTACAAACTGTATCAACTAACTTCACACCTGGGTAGCTAATGGAGACCATCACACATTTCGTCTTTTAAAGGCAGGGAATCATGATGAGGTGTCCATTGTGAGTATTTGGGATCTTCAGACTTTTTTATCACTCACCAATGAGCATTCCCTGAGTGCAGCCCCATACCCTGAGAATCTGTCCTGTTCCCTCAAGTAATTACATATGAAAATGTCAAGAGTTCTTCTGGATACCTTTACCAGGAAAATTAGGTTAAAAGTCACTTTATCTTTTAAGCTCTGAGTGTGTATATATGTATATATATATATGAGAGTGTGTGTGTACGCATGTGTGTCTATATATACGTATATATATGTGTGTCTATACACATGCACATGTGTGCACATACACACACACACACACACACATATACTTCTTTGCCTCCTTCTTACGAAATCCATTTTACTAAGCATGATCTGCCCTTTTAAATCCATGCAGAGTCTCATGAGTCACTTTGTACTTGTCGACATGTTCTACGTTGTTGCTGACCAGTGATACCAAATCTTCCTCTCTATCAATGTCAAATATAAAAAAATCCTCTTTTTTTTTTTCTTCTTGGATATCTGGATATTTGAGAAGGATTTTTTAGCCTATTTTGGACTCACATTTTTACTCCTCTTTTAGACTATTATTTTGAACAATCCTGCCTTTTTTTATGCTTATTCCAGTGGAGAGATATAAATATTTTATCTTAAATGTATTCCAGCAGAAGCAGAGTGAACATTAGCTGTCTATATGGGTTAACCCATTACTGAAAAGGATGCCTGATAAATTGAAAGTGTGGCTCTCAGCCAAGAGAGATCGGCATATTCCGAGCATTCATTTTCTGCCTTAGGAGTGGCAAATTCTGTTGCCGGTATCAGATGTAATACAGCTTCTGAAAGAAGCAACCTCAGAGGCAAATTCATACTTCACTATTCAGAGAACTATCCACTAACTGTGTACATGAATTAAGGGCATGCCTTTCTTACAAAGTTATCGTTGTATCTGGAATTGCAAATTGTTACTGAGAAGCAAAAACAAACCATAAATAACTTTAAAATAAGTCATATTCCATTTTCAAAATATCATGTGACATGTCTATTAATGTAAAAATTGTAAGAGGTATTTATTAAGTACTCCTTGACATATTTTTATCCCAAATTTCAGCCGTATTTTCTTCCATTCTGAGTACTAAAATCAGTAATTCAGTATTCAGATGCCGTGATGGAGTCATTAATCCAAAAGCATTCTCATAGTCTCAGTATGGATCAGTAAAGAACTCCAGTCAAGCTGTCTGAAAGTGAAGCTGTCATAGAACAATGTATGATTTAAGAATAACCAAACAGCAGTTAACCTTCCTATTTTAAAAGAAAATAAATATTCCACACTTTTTTTTCCACACAGACTCATTTTGCTTTATAATCCCTATTGCATAATTCCCTATCTGCAAACTTTACTCAAATTCAGCAGCTTTGTATTTAATTTACATTGTGTTTGATTTACACTGTGCTTAATCTACATCTACACAAGAACAAGGAACAGAAGTCAGGCTTTGACAAATCCAGGCCATATTGAGCCTAGTCAAATTCTTTCCAAACGAAAAAATGCAGAGCCCCAGTGCTAGTATTTCTTTGATCTACCAGAATTTATGGAAGATTATGTTCTTCATCTACTACAGTCACAGAAGTCTACAAGGAGGCTTTTGTGGGGCTTTCAATTTCTTCTGGCAGATTATGAAGGGAGGGAAACACACCTCCTGGGCATGGTGAACACCTGTGTGCTTGCTGCCTGCTTCACCCAGTCATGCTGAATAAAGCCTTCACCAATGCCTACAGTGCCCCATCGATGTCCTGAGCATCAGAGCCAGGCCTATGGAGAAAGGAAAGTTTTGTGTAATAGGACAGGGAAGATTAAAATAGCCTCTCCCAGCTTTCTCTGCCTCTTTCTGCTCCTCCTCCTCCCTTCTCAGCTGAGGAGGTGCCTTTTGCCAGCCCTCAGGCAGCTGAGGACTGTTAGCAGCAGGAACACAGGTCCCTGTGGCAGACTCGGCAGAATGGGACAGAGGTGGACAGGGGTGGGGAAGTGCATCCTTGAAGAGAAGGATGTGACAAGGGATGAAAAGGAAAAGTGGAAGGGCAGAATCCCACTCCTAAATACCCTTGAACTCTTTAGTACTCTACAATAGCCCCTTTTCTCCTACTTTTTAAAGTTAGTTACCATACTTGTTGAGAGGCAACTCTTATTAATCCACATGCTTTTGCCTTTTCTGTTAAAAGACATAAAATTTGTTTTCCATATGAAATCACCTCAATTTTCTTTATAAAAGTACTTTATATGTTCAAGTATTGCAGGGCAAGCTCACACATGAGTATAGCAGGCTCTGAAACATCTAAACCCTGTACTCCTGACATGCTGTCAATGGTTCATTAAGGAGAAGGTAGATATGTTTTAAAGAACCTATATTTAAAAGGAAAACTCATGTGTTCGTACAGTTACAGGGAATGTATTCATTTATCTATCTTTCATATATTTAAATTATGTTTGTAGAATAGGCCTAATATGTAAAGTATGCTTGTTTTGACATTTGTGAAATGCACTGACTAATAATTTTCAAGATTTTCTAGTGGATGTTTCCTATTGTTCAAACAAAGCAGAAGGAAGATATTTCCTGCCATTTTGCAAAATGCAAAATAATTTCCCAGTGAATGTTCTATATTTGCTCTGTCTCCCTAACATTTTCTGGCAGGGAGGAAAGCATGTCAACAATTCATGTAGAGCATGCGAGAAAAATTTATTTTTCCCGGTGTGATTATATGCTCTTGGTATTTCAGCAGTCTGTGGAGCAGAATCCTGTATATTCATGCACTGACATAGGCAAATTATCATTATTATTGCCTTCAAGCTGTTCAATGACATTATATACCTCTCCACAAACAATTGTAATCACTTTGGGTTTATAATTCATTGTTCATTAGAACTTTAAAACAACTTTATTGTTTTTTTTTCTCAGAAACCAGACCTTGCAAGTGTGACATGGGAATGAAATACTCTGAGAGAAACTTCACTACAGCATGGAAATCAAACCTTCAGAACTACAATTCCAGCAACAACAGTTTTCCAAGATGTTTTGCGTATTATTTTCTACTTTATTTTATTTCATTATGTATTTCAATAGTTAGACCACTTTTTACAGAATTTCTGGGTACCTGAATTTCCTTTGCAGTTTAATAGGACTCCAAAGTGGTCAGAAGTGCAAGGTGAATCTGTCTTCATCTTCTCTTGAAAGCAAACATCCAAATGCATGAAAATGGCCTTCAGCTTTTAAATGTAGTGTTTTGTTTGAACAGAAGCTGTAATTTTTTGAACAGAAGCTATTTTTTCAAATAGCAAGCTGTTGGCTAAGACATAACAAAGGTGCAGGGTTTGTAAATAGTTTCCCTGTGAAATACCTTTTTGCAATGTCAGATTTTTCCTCCAGGCCCACTTATTGTCCAGCAAAGACCTCCTGGGCTCTAAGGAAACCTATCAAACCTCCTCAGGACCCTAGAAGAAGTCTTTGCTTTAGTAACCTCCAAGGCTTGGATCCCTTAGGGACCTGCTTCCCAAGCCACAAAGTTTTGGTGGGTCTGCAGGCTTAGTCCTTCTGGCTCCCCTACATCCTCTGTCCTGATGTGCTCTTGAAGCCTCCCCTCCAGTGAGTATTTCATTGCCTTTAGGAAAAGGGAAACTCATCTCCCTGCAAAGGGAGCAGCACACGCTGAAACAAGTGCACTGCTGGCAGGACACGGTGAGCAGAAGCCTTCCTTGCCACCCTGGTGCCTGTGTTAAAAGGAGAGGTACTGGTATGAGCAAAGTAAAACAAGTGTCATCCATCATATCTTGAAACAAGTCCAGTAGTATGGTCATTGTATGAGAACAATTGGAATTACACATTTACTAAATAGGCAATTACTTTCTGCCAGCTGCCTTTTATTCGAAATCAAAACCCACAACTGGCATAGACTACCACAAAGAAAATAATGCATATTGAAAAGAAGATGGAACAAAAGGGGTGCTCCAAACCCTTACCATACTGAACTTCCTTTATGATGCTTGACTTGCTTGCTTTTCTCCTTTACTTTTTTCTTTCCATGGAATTACAGTTCCTGTGTGAATTAGCAGTTGTCACTAGTGCTTTTACAGCAGTACCTCAAAGATTCACTGTTTCAGTTGGGGTAAAGCAAATCCAAGAACTTCAGCTTGGCAAAGCCGCTGAAAATTTATAGTGAGCTTGTGTGCTCTGTTTTTAAACATGGGCAGCAATATCGTTTGGAACATTCTATATTTAAATTTCAGCAGTGGTTATTTACTCACTGACTACAAATACTCCATAAATGTCTTTGTACAGTACCTGCTGTGCAAGAGTTGGACTGAGATGTCCAAATATCACTGGCAGAAGTGTGATGGGGAGAGGCAGTGGGAACACAATAATTCCCTTGCACTCAGTGATTACTTTTCTGTAGGTTTTGATCTTGTGTGAAAAAAATCTGTGCTACTAATCACTGTCATCTGGTCCTGGTGTTAGCTGCTGCTCCAGGATGGGTCACTTATCTTGCATTCCTGGGCTAGGTTTGGTATCCTCAGCGTATGCCCAGTTCAGTGGAGGCTAGGCACAGCCAGCAATCACATAGAAGTGCTTGACCTTCTACAGTAGGAGCATTACTGTGGTTTCACTCTGTTAATAATAACTTCCACTGACTCAGGCTTTTTTTTTTACCTCAGAAGTGTGAGAGAGCTTAAAGTCTTCCCTGTTCAGGCCCTGAAGAATCATCGAGAGTTTTCCTGGATTGGGAGGAACAAGAAGGTGACATGTAAGCAGACCAGGATCCTCTGCATGGTGGCTGCTTCTTGCTGCCCCTGCGAATTTCGTGTTTTAAAGTGAAAAGCATGGCACTGTCACAGCTTATGTGAGTGCTTACATGAACACAAGCACAGGTCTGCACTCAGCATAGTTTGAATTAAAAGAACTGTTGTCCAAGTAAATGGCATGTACTACCTATGAGCATTGGGAGGTGTCTTCAAAGATATTCCAGATCCTGTCAGGCCAGCTTTAGATAACAGTTGGTCATGAAAGCAATGACTCCACCAGCCACAGGCTGTGGCAGCCCCAGGAGGTGAATCAGGAGTGTCAGTGCTGTGCCCCAGCCTGGGCCCCTGCCTGCTGGCACCTGCAGGACATGGGTTAGGAAGGAAGCCAGTGGTGGGTAAAAGGCTGGGAGGAATGCTCCCTTAGATCATTCCTTCCCTAGGAACCCTTGTATGGGGAAGTGTAATACTGGATTTCTTTCAGAGGCCTCAGAGGCTATGGTTTTGGTAAAGCTAAACTGGGGTATTATCCCCCAGAAAACATCCAGTGTAAATATCCATTTTAAGCCAGTAGAGTAGATTGAAACACTGCATTTGAATTACTTGTAATAGCTAATTTGTTGATCTACACAAAAGGTTAGCTGCAATTTCAACGCTGGTTCTATTAGATTTTATATCATGAGACACTTTATTGCATTATGGGACAGCAGATCCCCTTGTTTGTGTGTTGTTTTAACTGCTTTCCTTTGCTGTTGAGACCTTGCCATCACACTGTCTTGGTGTCTGTTATCTGTTCCATGGGTCACAAATGGGCATCAAAGGATATCAAAGGATAATTTTTTTTTGAGTCAGTCTTCATTGTTACAAAGGCTTTGAGAAAGTTTCTAGTATTTTTGTACAGGAAACTTGTAGGAGACAAAGCAATAACAGGCTGAAAAATAAAAAGCTCTTTCCCAAGTAGCATAATGTCACTCTAACCTCAGGCTGTATCACAGGGAAAATTACTACCTAGGGTCTTTTATTAAAATATTTTCCATCAATCTGCTTATTCTATTATGCGAGAGAAGGTTAAAAGTGGCGTGCATTGTCTGCCAAAGAGGTGCCATTTTCTCTGACTGACATCTGTTACTCAATTATCATTATCCCATATTTCTTAATTTTCTAGTCCAACTCTTAATAAGGTCTCCAGCACGGAAGGCTCTGTTCAGCAGCAGGCTGGGAAACATTCTCCTGCTCCTTCGCAGAGGGAACTTCCAGGACTTGGTCTCCATTAAAAGAAATTATCAAGTTAGTTCCCCAACAGTTCACGATTCTCAAAAACACACTGCTATTTTAATGTTCATGGCATTTTCCCCCTAAATATTTAGACTGTGTCATGGCAACAGCTGCTTTTAGTTCTAAATTTGTTTTCCCATCCTTCATTTAAGAAAAAAATGGCAGTTTCAGTTTATTCCCCTTAAATGTAAAATTCAGTATTTTAAACTTTTATCAACTATAAACAGTTATACCAATGGTTTGTGAGCTGCTTTGGATTCTCAACGCGAATGGAAATTACTGTATTGATTGCTATTAATTATGAAGAGGCACCTAAATGTATAAGATAAAAGTAAATATAAAGTATGCGCAACATGTGTTGTAGGTTTTTTGGAAGGGGCATGACAACTAGAGGGTAAGCGCCAAAATTAGTATTCCCAGTACATATTTAAAAATCAAAAAGTAAGCTAAAAATAATCGTATCATAACAGGGGCAATCAATGGTCCATTTTTTTTCTGTCCAGTTAACTTTATTATGTTTGCATGAGTGTAAAGCGGATTGAATAATTGAATGTACAAATTCTTGATATTAGCAGCTGAACATTTTATTGCCCAAGACAGGGCTAAGGAAAAGGGCATTCAAGATTCTTAAATGTAACTCTTAACAAATGTACCACAATTAATTGTTATTGCTATCATTATTTCTAGTGTATTTGAAGAGTGCTGGAAGTAAAATGTAGTGGATTCAACAATAGGTACTTTCCGAGTGCATTTGGATGATTGCTTACCTTGGTCAAAATAAGAAGAGACTTAATTCTGATACAGAAATCCAACATTCCCTTTTAGAGTGGTCTGATCAGCAAGTAAATCAGTCAAACAAATTTAACGAAAATAGTGCATGCAAGCCTTTTGCCTATATAAGCAACATACAGGACCTTAATGGGTATTTTATTAAAAAATAAACTGTTCTACTCAAATTCTGATTACCAACTGATTATTATAAATATTTATTCAACTTGCATATATTTATAAGGGAACAGGATAATGTACAGATATAAAAAGGTGTAATGACTTAATTTTAAAAACGAAATCAATATTTTTGTGACCTTCTTTTAAACTTTCTAAAAAACCCTACTACTCTACTACCTAGTAGTATTGAGACTTGACAATTAAGTTGAAACATGCTGCTAGTTTTAGCTCTGAAGTGCTACTGCTTAATGCAGGATGGTTAAGGCAAGATATGTAGTAATGGCTGATGAAGAACAAAAAGATTTATAATTGGATTGGGCTTATTATCAAGAAACTATACCTTACCAAAGGAGGAATACACATAATAGACAGACAGATATTTCATACTGGTGTATTCTATACCACACCTTCCCCTATTTGTTTTAAAGTGAGAGTATGCACCTATACATGCCCCTGTGTGTATTGATTTGCACAGAACCTGCTGGATTGCTTGATCCAGGAAAGCTCCTTTCACTCCATTAGTGGAAGTAACCATATCATTAAAGCTACAGTTTGTCATATATGCATTCTCCTCTGGATCAGGGCTGTTAGCATTGAATAGGACTAGTAATTGATACTAAACACTATGTCTTCTTTGTAGAAAATTCATGATAAAATACTTATTATGCCTCTCTAAATATTTTTCAATGTTTTAAACAATTTCTGTAACAGTTTTTTCCTGATGCAGGTTTTCTTCCTTTTCTGGTGCAAGGCTTACAAACACATTCTTTAAGATCATTACATTATCTCAAGTACCTTTAAAAAAGCTTCCCTCTGATCAGATCAATGTTCTGTGTATTGTAAGATATACAGATAAGAGAGTTATTCACATAAATTTGCATTAATGATACTGAATTTCCTTAAAAGACTAAATTTAATCATCATTTCAAAAAATGAAAAAGCGTGACCAATATTTTTCTAATAGGCACACTATTTGAGCATCAGCTTTATGGCTGTTTGTCAAAGCAGATAGAAAATTAAAGCCTTTTCTTTAAGATTTAGGGTAAAAACTAGAAATTGCAAATGCATCTAGACAGCTGAAGTCCCAGTCTTGGAAGGCAGTTGGAGCACATCTACACTGCCATGTGCTTTCCCGTTCCAATTCATCTGCTTCTGGCACAACATCAAGTCTTTCACACCCGCAGTGCAGATTCTGCTCATCACTTTTGGGGGCTATTACTCCCTCACCCTAGTGTTACGAAGATGTGGTGCTAGGGATGATGGGGCCTGTAGCGTCTCGAAACTTGCAGGTATTTCTTAGGTTATCAAGTAACACTAAGTCCATATTTTTTATCCCTATAAAATGTCGGTGGTTTTAATTTAGCTCTTACTTGAGGCACTCTTGAGACTGCACACTGGTTGTTTTCCTTCCTTCCACCTTGCTGCTGTTCATTCCAGCTTCCCTTTATGCTTGCCAAGAGTTTGTACAACAGGCAGATGTTCTGTGAGCTGTTGGATCCTGCACAGATTAACTCTTCAGTTGTAAGGGGGATTCAGGAGGGGTAGGAGCACATCAGGGTGGAGCACAAGGGTGACAAGCCGTGTCTCCAGATCTTCCATCCCTGGAGGCCGCTAGATTTCACGAGCTTGCCCTAGGCCACCAGAAATGGGACACTTCTGTCCTGCAGTGGAAACAGTTGCACCATAGAGGTGCTTACCCCTCATAGCTCTAAGTTCATGACTAGGTCAGCACTGACCTGTCATTATTCCTGGGCTAGTGAGGATTCATGAGACAATCAATCCTATGGCCTGTGTGTGGATAATGGGTATAACTAATGCGCCTGAAATAGCAGCTGGCTTTCTGATAATGGACTTCCCAAAGTGCGCTGAGTGTCATTAATAGCATTCATGGCTGCAGGTTGCTTGCCAGAAAAAGTAAGTAAATATATTCATCAGAATTCAACACAGACTAGCATCAAAATGAAATATGCAGGAAAGGCTCATGAAGGAAGTGTAAGTACCTTGGGAATTTGAGGGGCCAAACTGAGATTGTTTTGCATAGGCTGTTCTCCAGTACTATGTCTTCTGGAGACACCAAGGTGAACCCTGACAGGGTGCTGAACAAGGAGTGCAGGAGAGCTGAAAGCAAAACTGGCACCCTCTAAACCCCTGGGCCCCCACCTAGGCAGCATGCTGAGAACAGGCAGGACCAGCACCCCAGGAAAAATAGCTTTCTAAGTTTACCACACGGGTTACCTGTCATTCTTAACCTTTTTAAGGAAAGATTGTCAGATATTTGTCTGCTTTCTCTCTCACTTTCCTGTCTTTCTATGGAATCTGCCTTGGATCATGAAAGACTGAGGGAGAAAAAAGAAATACGTGAACTGTTCTCAAATCTGAAGCAAAATCCCATTTCACTACAGGCAGTTTCCTTGACAATAACAATTCCATTAGTCACAATGAAATCAGACATCATTGTCCGTAACGCCTGCAGGAGAAACACCATGAATGGCAGTTAACAGGGCCTGGATTTGTTTCCTCCAGGTCTTCTTCAGTCTTCTTCCTAAGCCATCCTCATCCCAGGATGCCTCACGGCTCATTCTTTTTTGCAGGCTGATCCTGAGCTTTTGACACCCTGAGTCATTCCCAAAACTACACTCCTTTTCTGCTGCAGGCTTAATCTCTTTTCTGAAAAAGTCAGCTTGACCATGTTGAGAACCAAGCATTAAAATGACAGCCCTTCCTATGCTGACCACAGAAATTAAGTATAATTGTGGAACCTTCCTCCAGGCAAGTGGCAGAGCTCTGAGTGATGGGTATCATGGAGCTTGGTGCTCCTGAGTAGGACTGTACAGAGGCTTGTGGTCAGCACCACCAATTCCAGCTGGAGGTCAGCCATAGGTGGCACCTCACGTTCTGGTACTGGGATCAGGACTGTTTAACATCTTTAATGGCCTGGATGATGGGACAGAGTGCACCCTCAGCATGTTTGCTGGTGGCACAATACTGGGAAGAGTGATGGACACAACACCTGGTTGTGCTCCATTCAGAAGGACCTTGACAGGCTGGAGAAATGGGCAAACAGGAATCTCATGAAGTTCAGCAGAGGGAAATGCAAAGTCCTGCATGTGGGGAGGAGTAACCCCATGTACTGTTCTATTCTGGGGTCTGACCAGCTGGAAAGCAGCTTGGTAGCAAAGTGCCTGTGGGTGCTGCTGGACACCAAGCTGAGCAGGAGGCAGCAGTGTGCCCTGGTGGCCAAGAAGGCCAACAGCCTCCTGGGCTGCATCAGGCACAGCCCTGCCAGCGGGCGAGGGGGGTGATCCTTCCCCTCTGCCCATCCTGGTGAGACACGCCGGGAGTGCCGGATCCAGCCCCGGGCTCCCCAGTGCGAGGCAGACACGGACACACTGGAGCAGGTCTAGGGAAGGGCCGTGATGATGACGATGGGCTTGGAGCACCTGACACAGGGAGGGGAAGGTAAGAGCTGGGGCTGTTCAGCCTGGAAAATAAAAGGCACTGGGAGGGATTTAATCTGTGTGTATATACACCTGACTAGGGCAAGTAAACATGATAGAGCCAAACTCTTCTCAGTGGTATTCAGTCAAAGACCAAGAGACAACAGACACAAACTGAAATACAGAAAATTTAGCTGAAGTATTAGAATAATCTTTTTTACTGTGAGGGTGGCAGAACACTAACAGAAATGGGAATGCCTGCAGATACTAGTATGTGACAGTCCTTAATGGAGTTTTAGTATTATCAGTAATTTGGGCACATTGGCAACATGGATATATTGGTTGGGGCTTAAGCTACATCAAAACCATTAGGTTCTTTTCTGAATGTTCCTTTAGGTTCCTTTTGGAATGTTTTCCTTATATCTGTTTTAGCTGCTTACTTATTGAGACATCTTTTGCAAAGATGAAAATTTTAAATACTTTCAATTTTAAGTGTTTTTCTAGGTAATGCTCTGTTTCATTTATAATTCAATATCAGCACAAAAAGGCAGCAATAAGTCAGGGTATTTAATATTTGCATAATTCTCTTTTTTCATTATACTGGTAATTGTGTAGCCCTTTATAGCTGATTTACACAACTCATTTTTGTGCAAATGAAACAGTCATAAGCACTAATTAGTGTATTTTATTTTAGCAGCACACAACCCCCAAAATTTTGACTTTGGATACCTATATCTCTTCAGAGATTAAAGCCTGAGCACACAGGGAAATGGTGTCTCTTTGTCTTGGAGCAGGTTACAGAAGGAGGAAAAGACAAGTAGGTAGTCCCAAGAAGTTTGCTGTCTGGTGGGATTTGTGTGTGTTTGGCACAGGGATGCTGTCGTGACCAAGAATCTACATATCCTCTTCTGCTAACTCTGAGCTTGTTTGCTGTAGTTCAAGGACCTGAGATAAAACCTTAAAAATGTTTTCTTTTAAGGGAAATAGAGAAAATCTTCTTGCCTCCTTAAAACATCAGATGGCTAAATCCAAAGTCACACAGGTACATACCACGGGCAGCAGGTGGATTGCAGGTTCCTAAACACACAAACACAGTCCATAAAACTCCCACCTTCCCCTTTTGCTTATTTGAAGGCTGTAGCCAACTTTCCTAGACCAACTGTGCTCATGTTTTGTCTGATTCCTAAATCTTTTTGGAACTGACAGACCAGGTAACTCGAGTTTTAACTTCCTGATGGGCCCATTTTCACAGGCAGGCTCAGACATCCTCCTCTTCTGCTGAAATCTCCCACTAGGCCAATGTGAGAGATTCATGGGACCATAAAGAGAGCAAACCAAAGGCACCGTGTCTCCTGCGCTGCCCTAAGGTGGATATTCCCCATTGAGGCTGACAATGACTGGCTACCGCTCTGTAGCAGGATGTCCAACTATTTTTTCTTAAGAAAAGTCCAAAATTGTGTCTAAAAAATAATCAGTTGTTGGTATACTCCTTATGTCTCATCTGTGAACTTTTTGACCTGATGTTCAGCAATGTGACAACAGCTTTCAAGATAAGGCACTTTTTTAATAAAAGGAAAATACAGAAAGAGAAAATAGAAGAGCAGTGCGCAGGGAAGATTCTGCTGTATGGAGTGCATCTCTGGTCTGCCTAGTGCTCAGTTCTGGCAAGATTGGTATCAGTTTTTTAATGAAATCACATCACATTTTAATGTGACTCACACACATTTATGTAACCCTCAGTAAGAATACAATATCACAGGCTCACATTGGTGACCAGTCCCCCTAAAAGAATCAGAAACTACCCTTCTGCCCAGATGGCACAGTCAAATACTACAGAGCCATCAACAACAATGTGGTATGCTCAAGTATTTTTTATCAGAATGATGTGGAAGTTCTGATCCAGAAACCCATAGAAGTTGCAATATCTTAATATTATAAAAGCTATTTTAGGTGATTTTTGACTTTTATTTGCTGAAGAGATTTTCCTTGACACCTTCTAAAGCTGCTTTTAGTCAAAAATGTGTATGCAAACATGTCAGTCACTTAGTGGAAAAAAAAATCTAAAAGTTTAGAAGACCTAAAAGCTGAGGCATCTCTCCTAACTTAGAGGTAATTCATGGTGCAAATCTCCAGTTACTGAGAAACACTGTAGTCCTCCAACAACTGAACCCTCTGCCTGAACATCTGTGTATTTCTCCTACCTAGCTTTTAGGGAATACATTAGAACAGGAAATTAAAAAAATTAATCTCTTCTTTAGAATTCTCACAGAATAAAACCTTTCCTTGGAAATATAGTACTTCTTTTGCTTTTGATTAATTCTAGGGTGTTATTGTACATGCTTCAGATGACCTGCATGCTGCAGTATCAAGCAAGAAGAAAGGGTGCTTCCTTGAAAATCAAGATTTGACTAATTTAAAATTCTCTGGGGAAAAAACTATAGACAGAAAAGAACTGTCAGGAAGTTTATAGCTACCTGTGTGATAGATTCACCATAAAATGCACATCTAAATCAGGTGACTGCTTTCTTCCATTAGTAGCATTGGGATATGCAGAAGCAGTTGTTCAGTGTAAAACAGCTCATGTGAGTAAGAGAAAGCAATTAAATTAACTTGAGCCAGGCACCCATGCAAGCTTCTCCAGTAGCAAAGAAATGTGGAATTATAGAGTGTCAGTGCCTTAAAGGATTTATTTGTAAAGTACTGCCATAAGACAGAGAGAAGCATGCATATTCCATTTAATGATGCAAATATTGTCAACTATTTAATATGTAGTATATTTGTTCCTGAGATGCCAGTGATGTTTAGAAAAAGTAGGACTTATCCGTCATTTTGAAACACATTTCTGGAGCAAATCCAAACCAGCAGCTGGGATTTTATAACTCCTGCAAGATCCTGAAAAATCCCCCATTCAGTCCTAAGGAATTCTTACTCACATTCAAAGTGATGACACTATAAAAAATAGCTAGAAAATGGCTTATTGTGGACTGAAGAGTAGGGCAATCTACTTCTTTATTCCTCTGACCTGCAATTTTGCAGAACTCCAGTGCTGGCAAAAAAAATCAACTGGAGGATCAGAGCTACAGTGTAAAGGCTCAATGTTTGTATTTTTATAATTCGTAATGGAAACACTAGGAGTAAAAGGTGGACATCAGAAGTAGTACGTAAGATTTAGGACATAGATGACACACAATCATCTGAAGTTTTATTTCATTCCATAGCACTTGAAAGTCCAGGTGTCTTTTAAGAAATGGCAGAGGTAAATGCCAAAGTAATTTTCTTTTTAAAGTAGTTGTATTTCTATACACTTTATTGCCTCTAAACCTGTTCCTGGCTGTGTATTCTCCAGGAACTCTTGGGACAGTTTTCTGCACCTACTCCTTGTATTGGTGCCTGCTGGGCTGAATAGCTGCAGGGTCTTTTCTCTCTCTGCTTTCTCTGCCTGAACACCCCAAAGGCATTGTGTGGAAGCTCTGCCCTGTGAGCAAAGAATCTAGCTGGAAATCTTTACTTTATAATGCTTAGAAATTCAGATGCACACTCACATTTTTCTTTAGAAATACCAATAACACCCGCCCCCACCATTATTTTAAGTAAAAGGACTATGAAAGGAATGAGAATATTAGCATAAACATGTCTCTTCTAAAAGAAGACACAAGATTGTGGTTCAGATATGCAGGAAATCCAAATTTAGTGTCCCTGACAACAAAACAAAAAAGTAAATTCAAAGCTGACATAAACCCAGTCTGACACTTGTAACTTGGTAAGATGTTTTTGGTTTGTTAACAGCATGTTGCTGGGTTTTGTTCTAGGTGAGGTATCACCTGTCCTCTCACAGGCTGCAAGAGTGTTATCAACAAAAGGAACTCTTCATCACGTACTCTTAATTCGACAGAAATCCAGGATATGCTTGCTCTGTTTGGATCACTGGTAGTGCTCAGTGATCCTGCAGCATTACTGATGACAGGGCTGCTGCCCGAGTGCAATCAAGGAAAAGCCAGGAGCTGCAGCTTTCATCAATGGGATTTTAAACAAGGGGTTTTCATGAGTACCAAGACACATTCTGCTTGACATGCTGGCACAAAGTCAACACAGAAGAATGCTGTGTCAGGAAACTGTCATGATATTTACAGCAGAAATTAAACCCTTCAAATTTTCCTCTGAATAAAGGGTTCACATGTAGTTGACTACATAAAATTACGTAATTTCTATAAAGATAAGGATATTACAGACAATATAAAAATAAGCACAACATAATTGTTAGGCATGATGAAGCTCTTATAGGAGAGCACCCCCAGAAGTGCCTCAGAAAATTAAAAAGTTTCATCTGTACTACTATAATTATTTTCAGATGACATTCAAACCTGCCACTTTGAATTTTTTTTCTGTAAAAAACAAAAGGAGTATTTAATCATCACAGCATTAGTCTCCTGTTAGGACATGGCTGTGTCAGAAATAATTTTAGTGGTGAGATTTAAGGCCTTTTAGTCAAACGGTCGTAAGGAACTGCCTGTGATAGTGACAGAAATTTGACCTGTCACAACCGGGTCCTGGACTCTTTATGGTGCAAATTCTGGTTTATTTGATCGGGGGCCGTCCGTGCCTTTCGTGGGAGCTTGCCTCTGTTTCCACTCCTTACAGCCCAGCTTTCGCACACCTGGGTGCAGGGAAACTGGCCAGCCAGGAACTGCGGAGGGAAAGGGACGAGCCTCTGCCAGTGCTGCGA